>LUCW03000481.1:0-2500 GCA_001586965.3 Sphaeroforma sirkka
GTAATGTGTATGTATGTATGTGTGTAATGGCCTTAATGTGTAATAATGAGTATGTATGGATATTCGTATAATACGTATGTTGATGTTTGTGAGTATTTTGTAATACATATGTATATAAGGTTAACATTTGCTTTTGGTTTATATGCATTTTGTTTTGAGAGTAATATGTATGCATAATAATAATGTAAAATATGGAAATGGTTAATAATATACATGTATGTTAATGCGCAGTTTTACTTGCGCTATGATGTGTGTTATATGTATATGTAATAATAATGTTGTAATGCGTAATAATATGCTTATGTATATAATATGTTTGTAATGTAATACAATGTGTGTATAATATTAATAATAATAATATGCATGCTGGCGTATGTAATAATGTATGTAATAATAACCAATAACAATATATGTATGTAAACAAACGTATATATATGTAATATGTAATGCGTATGTAATAATGTAATAAATATGTGTATGTGTTGTAAGTTGTTATGTGTAATGTGTATGTCATATGTAGATGAAGTGTTTGCTTTTGAGTTTTGTAATACGTTTGTTTTAAAACGAAGAGCAATAATAATATGTATATGTGTATATATGTATACTATGTTAATCGGTAATAATGTTAATAATATTATGTAATAATGAATGGAAGTGTTTTGCTTTGATTTTTGTATGCGTTTTGTTTTGAGGTAATATGTATGTGTAATAGTAATACAATAATAATATGTAATAATCATGACACACCCCAGCTCTGTGTGTGTTGATGTATGTAATAATAATATGTGTCTTGTGTTAATATGTATGTAATATGTTTATATGTATGCATATATATGTATGTATAGCAATACATACATAATGTAATAATAACATATATGTAAATAATGTATAATATGTGTAATAATACTATGCATACGTAATAATAACATATGCATGTATGTAATAGTGTTCATATGTGTATGTGTATGTAATAATATATAATACGCATGTAATAATAATAATAATATGCATGTTTGAAATAATATATCGTTTGTTTAATGTTTGTATGTTTGTAATAATAATATGTATTAATGTTAATTTATGTAATATGTTAATAATGTATGTATATGTAATAATAATAATAATAATACATAATAATAGCCAATACTAATGATGTGTGCATAATGTTGTTCGTTGCAGCCAATATTAATAATATTAATAATACAATAAGCATGGCCAACCAACTAATAATGTTGCATGCGTATGTATATGTCAATGATTCGTTGTTGATTTGTAATATGTATGCAGCATGTATGTACGTATATGTAATAATAATGTTAATAATAATAATAATAATAATAATAACAACAATGTGCAATAATATAATAGCCAATAATAATACGTGTAACATGTAGCCATATAGTAATGTGTAATGTAATAATATACAGCAGCCAATATCAATATGAATAATGTAATATGTGTTAGCCAATAATAATAATAACCTGTAACAATGTCCAATAATAATAATGTATCAGCAATATGGTATTATTCTGTATATGTGTATGTATAGTGTGTAGCCAATAACATAATATATATGTATAATATGTAGCCATGCAATAATGATGTTGATATGTGTATAATAATAACAATACGTAATGTAATTGTAGCCAATGTATAATGCGTAATATGTAATAATAATACAATATGTGTTCTCATGTTTAATGTATGTAGCCAATATGATATTTGTATGCATGTGTAATAATAATGATATTATTAAGCATCACTGATTCTAGCTAATAATATATGTGTATGCAATGGCAATGCGTAATGTGTATATGTATGTAATAATATATGTGTATGATATGCATTGTATGTATAATGTAGTAGCCAATGTGCATCCAATAATAATAGCCAATAATAATAAGGTTAATATGTAATGTATGTTTACATACCATGTGTGCATATATTCATGTATGCCAATAATTGCGATTGTATTGTTCGCATGTTTGTATGCTGATGACGTATTGTTGCGTATTCAATAATAATGGCAACAAATATGTGTAATACCGTGTATAATAATAATATGTTTGTATGTCAATAATAATAATGCAATGCTCAATAATGTTAATTTTGTTTGTAATATGTAGCCAGTATGTGTGTATTATGTAATAGCCAATGTAGCCAATATATATGTAATGTCGTATTATAATATATGTACTAATGTAATATGCCAATAATATGTAACCAATATGTAATAATGCATACTGTATATTATATGTCTTATTGTAATAATAGCCAGCAATGTATATGCTATTTATGTTTATATATATTTACATATCTATATATATATATATATAGATATATATATATATATATATATATATATATATATATCATGTATTCTTGAATTTTTCACTTAATGTTTATGTTTATGTTTTGTTGGTTAAGAATTTTTCTTTTGCTTATTGACTGCCAACGCCTTGTATACTCATTTTCACACAGGATGCTTTCAAAGTACTTT
>LUCW03000481.1:7500-62500 GCA_001586965.3 Sphaeroforma sirkka
ACACGATCCAAGGTATAAATATATGTTATGGCGTGTATGTATAATCTGAATACACATAATCCAAATTTCCAAGTATACACATATGGCTGTGTAGAGTTCGAAGTACGCGTGCTATCTAGTGGAAACAAAGTACACCAATAAATACCATCTTCCAACCCCCCAGCCCTCCATGTGCTCATATACCTATCGAAAATTTTATAAATAGACCCCGCCAACCCATTCCACTTTCCATCCCCTCACCGGCTGATATGACTCTCGTTTTTAAAAATCTATAAATAGAACCCGCCAGGAGCATCAAAGCTGCTCCAACCCAACCCAGTGCCGCGGAATCCGTGACATCGGCAGTGACTGATGAGTTGGAGGAGCGCATCTCCTCACACGAACGACGTATCGAGCTGCTCAATGGCGAGTAAGTGTCATTTACGTACACTTACGTAAACTTGCGTATATCGACGGATGGTTACGTATACATGTAGTCCCATTTGGCGTGGAAATTGAGTTGGTTGCTTTTACGCTTATGTGCGTATTCATGTAAGTACGTATGTATGTTTACATTGAGTTGATGCGTAGAGTTGTGTGAGAGACGTACCAACCAACTTTACAGGATGTACGATTTCTTAACGTGGAGTTACGTTTGCAATAGAACACATACTGAAGTGTTTGTTTATTTGTTCCAATACTTGACATGTCGGGCGTTGCTTACGCTCACAGCATACGCCAACACCACCACCACATAACTCTAACCCTAAAACCCTAGCCTGTGATTGTGCTGGTGTGTCGTAGCATATGTGAATGTTAACTCGTACTTCAACGTCACCCATTGGGAGAATGTCTACCATATCACACGCGTATATGCCAAGAAGCCGACTCCTAACCGTGCAAACCCTACAAACCCTATACCATAAGAACCCTATACTATAGACGCTACAAATGCTAAAAAAACCTACCAACCCTATATAATATAAACTCTATACTATAATCCCTATAACTTAAACCCTATACTATAAATTGTATAAACCCTATAAACCCTAAACTGTAAACGCTGTAGTATAAACCCTATAAACCCTATAATATAAACCTTGCAAACCCTAATAACCCAACGCTGCCCTTGTCCTGTGTGTACAGGCTAAAGGATGCGGAAGCCATGCTGCAGAAGGCGCAGCAAGGAGAGAGCACAGCCATCAACCAACTACACAGCAGAGACATGCAGCTGACTGAGCTAGAGGCGCGCAACAAGGCCATCACACGCAAGCTAGACAGGGCCACCAAGCAGCGAGCGGTGTGTGGGTGGTAGTGTTAGTCATCACGCTCACACTAGACAGGGCCACCAAGCAGCGAGCGGTGTATTGGTGGTTGTGTTAGTATTTGTATGGTATGGGAGGTGATTGGCAGTGGTGGTAGTATTTGATATCATATATATTGATGGCTAATATCACACATATCAATATGTAATATCACACATGAATATGTAATATCATGCATATTAATATGTAATATCGTACATATTGATATGTAATATCTTACATATTAATATGTAATATCATACACATTAATATGTAATACCTTACATATTAATATGAAACATCACACGAAATAACTATGTAATATCTTACATATGAATATGTAATATCATACATATTAATATGTAATACCTTACATATTAATATGAAACATCACACGAAATAGCTATGTAATATCTTACATATTAATATGTAATATCATACATATTAATATGTAATATCATACATATTAATATGTAATACCTTACATATTAATATGAAACATCACACGAAATAACTATGTAATATCTTACATATTAATATGTAATATCATACATATCAATATGTAATACCTTACATATTAATATGAAACGAGCATAGATTGACCCAAACACCCGTCTATTTAAAGAACATTATAGAGCAGTCTATTAATAGACCATTCTATTTATAACCCGCAGGACACACTAACTAAACTGGAAGAGAAGAACCAGTCGCTGGAGCAAGAAGTGGAGGTGACCAAAACGGACAGTCGCAAAGCAGAGGACCGCGCAAGGAGAGCCGAGGACAAGATTGAGTGCTTGCAGAACCAGGTAACAGACTTATCTACTCAGAGTGACATATATATAGATACAAATAACTATATATGCAGATATATATATATATATATATATATATATCAATTATATTTGTATTTGTATTTATATTTATATATATATGTATATTATACATACACACTTGCATATGTATATATTCGGGAGAATCAAGTGGTAATGCCATATCCCGGCATACCTGATCCGTCACAGATTGCTTACTCCGGCATTGCTTTTACCGCACACAGTTGGTAGAGGCACAGGACTCGGCCAAAGCACACGAACAGACGCGCAACGAGGAACAAAGTTCGGTACTTGACGAAAGTCTCAAGTCAATCGAAACATTAAAAGCCGAGATCACGGCACTGAAGGGTGTGTTGTGTGTGCGGATCGGTGAGTCTGATTAGGCCTGTAGTGCACGTGCAAGTGTGGTGTGTGTGCATTGGTATGTCTGGTGTTTATGATTAAAGCGAGTCTGATTGGATCTGTAGTGCACGTGCAAGTGTGGTATGTGTGCTTTGGTATGTCTGGTGTTTATGATTTAAGTGTGTCTGATTTGGTCCGTAGTTCACCTACAAGTGTGGTGTGTGCTTTGGTATGTCTGGTGTTTATGATTAAAGTGTGTCTGATTAGGTCTGTAGTTCACCTGCAAGTGTGGTGTGTGTGCATTGGTATGTCTGGTGTTTATGATTAAAGTGTGTCTGATTTGGTCTGTAGTTCACCTGCAAGTGTGGTGTGTGTGCTTTGGTATGTCTGTTGTTCATGATAATATGTCAGATGTAAGTTAGAGATGTCTGTTGTTTATGCTAGACGCCATGGCGACTGTTGTATCGGCCCAATGTCTTTCTATTTATGATTACAGGTCAGGTGTAAGTAGCTCACACTGTCGTTTGCTGTGTTTTGGTTCGTTTGCGCACACAGATACTCTGTCCAGCCGGGACTCCGAAATCCAAAGTTTGTACCAAGAAAAAGCCGAACTCGACAAAAAAACCTCGCTTTTGAGTCTGAATCTGGAAGAAATGAAGCAACAGGTACGATATCAGGCTCTGTTGTACTAGTGTATTGTGGGATATGTGTGTAAGGTTAGCGTATGTGTATTGTGGGGCGAAGGCAGGTATAGGACCGGTTTCTGTATACATTGGGATATAGGTATAAGAGCACCTTAACCCACCCGTGCGGGTTGGGTGGTTGAGATATCGATAGAACTCGATCGAACAGAAACAGAGTAGCTGGTGTGAGTGCGCATGAGCAGTCGTATGAATCTGTGCTTATTCGTGCGAGTGTAATAAGGATTGGTAAAACATAGAGATCGATAATTGTCCTATATCGTTCAGAATATATATAAATATATATATATATATATATATATATATATATATATATATATATATATATATATATATATATATATATATATATATATATATATATATATATATATATATATATATATATATATATATATATATATATATATATATATATATATATATATATATATAGGGGACTTCCCTTATGCTTGCATGCACATATATATCCATATACGCAACTCACATATCACACATCAACACACAACAAACTTGCATATAGCTGGCAGCCGAGACGAAGAATCGCGAAACCAGCGACGCTAAGGTGGAAGAAATAGACACGCGACTGCGTGAAATGAGCGATACCATAGCACAACTCAGCGCCGCAGCTGAGGAAACACGCACTCAGGTGAAAGACACACAGAACACCCACAACAAGACATTGGAAACGTATGTTTGGGTGTGTGTATGTGGCTGAAGGTATTTCTATACATATATTTATATATATATTTGTATATATATATATATATATATATATATATATATACATATATGCATATGCATATGTATATGTATATGTATATGTATATGTATATGTGTATATGTATATGTATATAATATATAATATATGTATATGTATATGTATATGTATATGTATATATGTATATATATATGTATATATATATGTATATGTATATGTATGTATATATATGTATATATATATATGTACGTATATATATATATATATATATATATATATATATATATATATATATATATATTCTGCATATGCGTATGCGTATGCGTATGCGTATGCGTATGTCTATTGAAGATTATGCATTGAACCCGACAGTCACTAACTTTCCTTACCCTCCCACCACAGGGCCAAGGCCACTGAGTCTGAGCTCAATTTAACCATTGAGAGTCTCCGAACGCAATTGGGTGAGGCCCAACGAGAAGAGGTTATTGCAGAGAAACTACGAAAGGTTAGTGAGTGACGTTATTGATGGTTCAGGGTTTAGGACTATGGTCTAGGGTTTTTTAGCTTGGGGTTTAGGGTTAACAGGCGCCGAGAAGCTTTGGAATGTGAGTGAATGGGATATTTGATGAGAGGGTTTAGCCCAAGACGTGACTGGGAGTGAATGCTGACGGAGTGGGATACTGTTTATATACACAGCTCTAACGTTTAAAGGAAACAACACATCTAACGTTTAATGGGAAAGACACATCTAACGTAAAAAAGGAAATACATATCTAACGTTTAAATGGAAAGGCACATATACATACCCGTACATCTGTTGGCATGCACGTGCTGCCATGGAGATATGAAACACATTCATGCTGAAATAGCTATATAATGAATACAATCAATACAAAAGGATAGGGTGTCTTGCGTGTTACTTGGTGAACACAGTCATGCGAAAATAACAATATAATGTATACAACCCATCCAAAATAATAGGGTCTTGAATCGGAATTGGTGAGTATCAGAGCCGAATTTGCTGCATTCCAGAGTACAAAACGTGCTGAAGCGGGGGCTGTCAGTGAACAGCTGGAGGGCAGTTTGGTCGAAAATCGGGAGAAGATCAACGCACTCACGAAACTTGTGGGTCAATTGGAGACACACAAGGCAACAGCACAACAGAACATCACCACACTCACCCAGAAGTATGTTAGTGGTAGCGAGATATGTTATTACGTATGTTCACTATGGTATATGTATATGTATGTATGTATGTAGGTATGTAGGCATATATATATATATATATATATATATATATATATATATATATATATATATATATATATATATATATATATATATATATATATATACATATACATATACATATACATATACATATATCTATATCTACATCTATATACATATATCTATATCTATATCTATATACATAATACATATATCTATATCTATATCTATATCTATATCCTTAAGAAGTCTATGTGAATAAGAGTACATTTAATGTTAATTGTTCTGTGCGGCTAGTTCTGTACGCAAATTTATTTATTGTATGGCAAATGTTTGTTCCACCCTCTGACCATGAGATAAATCTATTTATACCATCTAATCAAATCCCGCCAATCACCTCCCTTAGGCTTGAGACGGAGAAATCAAACAGAGCCATAGCGGAGAACAAAGTGAATGAGCTCATCGCAGCCGCAGCCACGGCACAGGCAACACACGAGGCCCAACTAGTGCGTATCAAGGCAAGTGTCAGTACGTGTGTGGGTGGGTGTATTCATTGTGTATGTGTTTGTGTTTGTATGCATGTGTGTGTGTATGTATGTGTTTGTGTATGTATGCGATTGTGTGATACTTGTGTGTATGTGAGATCTTGCTTGTTGTGTGTTTTTTTTTGTAGATGTGATTGTGTGTATGAGAGGATATGCCTGGGCATGTGTATAACCTTGCGTACTTGAAAATATGTGTACATCTATTTATTGTATATTGTACATGTACGTATGTTTACATCTATTTTATAGTACAAGGTACTTGTACGTATATTTACATCTATTTTATTATTCAACGTACTTGTAATTATGTGCATATGTTCGATAGTTTCCCTGCCTATGGCTTTAAACAAGCGAGTTTGCATGTGTGTGAGTATGTGTCAAGAATGTATCTGTGCGTGTGTCACAGGTGTAAACATACATTTGTACTTATACAAATATACAAGAGAGTATCTGTATGTGTATGTTTAAGTTTTCCTTTCACTAAAACGCCACATACGTGGCACATTTTTGACACCATTTTGTTGTGCAGGCGCTCCAATCGGACTACAGCGCATTGAAGGAGTCGACTGCTACTCTCACCACTCAGCTGACAGCCGCACACACAACCATCACCAACATGCGCTCAGAGCACGACGTTATCTTGGTACGTATACGCGTAGTATCTGAGGCGTATGCATATGTATGTTTGTATAGGACTATGTACACACATGAAAGATGTTATATATATATATTTATATTTATATATATATATGTGATGATGATGTGTGTGTATATGTGTATATGTATATGTATATGTATATGTATAATGTATATGTATATGTATATGCATATGTATATGTATAATAATATGTATATGCATATATATATATGTATATGTATATGTATATATAATAATATGTATATGTATATGTATATGTATATGTATATGTATATGTATATGTATATGTATATATATATATATATATATATATATATATATATATATATGTATATATATATATGTATATATATATATATATATACTAAAATCCTTTGGGTTTTTAGTGTTTTGGGGGTTTGTATCACTACAAGTGTACATACAGCAACAACAGTACACACAGCATATCTATTCATACAAGCTGCCATCACCCTTACATACAAGTCACATATGATACAAGGCCCTACATATACCAAGTCAACATATCACAACAGCACCGCTACCTGGAACATACATCATAGACTGACCAAGCACTCACACTTACGCCCACTACCACTACCCCTGAACACACACCTACACTATACACACAGCAACAAAAGAATACGCTGAACAAGGCAAATACGGTTCTTGAGATTGATCTCAAGGAGACCAAACGCCAGAACATCGCAGCCGCACAGGACATCCAGAGCCTTAAAACCTCACTCGAAGAAAGTGGTGAGAAAATAAGGGCTGGTGAGGGAATAATCAAGACCAACCTAGCCCATGCCCAGGCCCAAGCGAAGGAGTGGCAGTTGAAGCTGGAGACGATGAAACACACTGGAGATACGCAGAAGACGGCGTTGTTAGAGAGGTGTGTAGTGGACATGTACGGATGTAATATGTGGTGGTTATTGTTGTATGTGCAGTCGCTGTATGCGAGTGTGCTGCTATTAACGTAGACGACGGCTTTACAAACGAGGTGTGCACTACACTTGGGTTATTCTGTTGTGTTAGTTGCTGTTTGCCTGTTTGCTGTATGTGTAATTGTGTGATGCTAATTGTTGTGCGTATATTCTGTTTGTGAGTGTGTCATTCTGAGTGTCCTTTATTGTAGGACTGTATATATATATGTATATGTATATGTATATGTATTTATTTATATATATGAATATATATATATATATATATATATATATATATATATATATATATATATATATATATATATATATATATATATATATATATATATATATATATATGTAATATGTATGTATGTATGTATGTATATATATATATATATATATGTATATATATATATATATATATATATATATATATATATATCATATCCAAATCAGTCAATACATTTGTGAGTTAGAACTTATGCGTTCACGCTTAGGCGATAGGATCAATGAACCTGCACTTTCTAAACTACTAAAAATCTCAGAAATTACGAAGTTACTCAGAGACAGGTATTTCAATATGTGGCTTACCTACCATTTCTTAAATTTACCTACTTGTTGTTCACAGCTACACCACTGAGTTGGCCAACGCCGAAGCTCGGGCGGAGGAGTTGGAGAGTGAGTTGTTGGATGTGCGCTTGCGCATGAAAGACTCTGAGCGCAAGGCAGATGACTTTGAACACTCGTATCTGGACATCAAACAGGAGGTAAGTAATAAAGCGATCAACGCACACATACACATATATATATATATATATA
Organism: Sphaeroforma sirkka; assembly: GCA_001586965.3. Lineage (NCBI taxonomy): Eukaryota > Ichthyosporea > Ichthyophonida > Sphaeroforma > Sphaeroforma sirkka. Next base: position 15,553 of record LUCW03000481.1, read on the forward strand.
TATGTATGTATATATATATATATATATATATATATATATATATATATATAAATATATCGAAGCCATAGCATTCTGTCCATCCAATATATACACGATGCGCACCTATACACCTGCGCAAAACTCTCACACATATATATATATATATATATATATATATATATATATATATATATGGTATGTGTGTGTGTGTGTGTGTGTGTGTGATATGTATATATATATATATATATATATATATATATATATATATATATATATATATCGAAGCCTTAGCATTCTGTCCATCCAATATATACACACGATGCGCGCCTATACACCCACGCAAACACACACACACACACACACGTACACGCGCATACCCACACACACGTACACGCGCATACCCACACACACGTACACGCGCATACCCACACACACATACATCCATCCATACATACATACATGCATACACCGCTACTCACACACACACCATCCCGGTTCCGCGCATAGCTGGAGATCGTTGGAGAGGAAACGGATGCGCTCAAGCTACAAACAGCACGAATGCAGCAACAGCAACGAGACACGTACAACCAACTGGCAGAAGCCAAGGCAGCCCATGCCGCTGAGGTGGCCGATCTCAGGGAGCAGCTCACGGCTGAGTTTGAGGAGAAGGAGTTGTACCAAGCGCAGGTGTGTGAAATGAAGGGAAGGAGTAGGGGAGATGGGTGTTAGGGGAGGGTCTGTGTGAGTACTCATGTAGGGGTTTGGGTGGCTGAGAAAAGTGTAAGACAGCTGGTTTAGGTATGGGTATAGCCATACAGTTGATGAAGGTATCCTTATTCTGGCCTATGTGTAGTTTGTCATACATCTTGAGATAGATATCCTTATCCTTATTCTTATTCTTATTATTATCCTTATCCTTATCCTTATCCTTATCCTTATCCTTATCCTTATCCTAATGTATTGTTTTTTATACCTCGCTGTCTTAGGCATTCCACACACAGGAGAAGCTCAAGATGACTGTAGTCAAACTACAGCAGTCAATGGTTGCACAGGTGGCAACTAAAGGATCCACCATGAGCAAGCAGGACTGGAAGGAGAAACGCGAGGAGAAGATGCACAAGCAAGAGCTCAAGAACTTCATGGTAGGAGGCTGTGTATATAATGAACCATATGTTACTATTTGACAAAGACTATATATATATATATATATATATATATATATATATATATATATATATATATATATATATATATATATGCATATGTATATGTATATATATATATATATATATATATATATATTTATATATATATATATATATACTTTCGGATGTTTTATTGACTATGTCACTACTACTCGCTCTAGGCTGAATGAGATGCAGTGAGAATTTGCAATGAATGAATGCAGGCGCTGCATTGCTGATCATCCCTTCCTGTCGCAATTGGCACCTAACAAAGTGTGGTACATTGTGAGAGGTCCAAACCGCTCTCTCATACAATGTATATATATATATATATATATTTATATATATATATATATAATATATACTAAAGCGTATATACATGTATACTTGAGTGTTTCTATGTAGTTTAATATGCCTTTTACCTACCTACTCTCACCCGCATGCAGAGAAAATATGAGGAGGAAGTGGCAAACAACAAGACACTGCAAGAGGAGAACACCTCACTCAAGAACCAGGTGCAGCAGATGCTCATGGACATCGAAGACGTAAGTGAGTGTGCTATAAATAGCTTGGGTTTCATTTGTGCTATAATAGAATGACTATGTTTAGAACACCTCACTCAAGAACCAGGTGTAGCAGATGCCACTTATCTACCATCAAAAAGACCTTTAAACCCTAAAAACTATCTACCTACCATCAAAAGACCTCTAAACCCTATATTGTCTACCTACCATGAAAAGACCTTCAAACCCTATATCATCTACCTACCGTCAGAAGACATTTAAACTTATACCATCTCCCTGCCATCAAAGGTCCTTTAAACTCTAAACCATCTACCTACCATCAAAGATCCTTTAAACCATTAACCATCTACCTACCATCAAAAGACCTTCAAATCCTAAACCATCTACCTACCATCAACAAACCTTTAAACCCTAACTATCTACCTACCAACAACAGACATTTAAACCCTAACTATCTACCTACCATCAACAGACCTTTAAACCCCATACCATCTACCTACCATCACGCAGCTGAACGATAGACTGGTGTGTGCGGAGGATCAGATGGCCAACGTGGTAGACCGCGCTACAGTCAAGAGCTTTGACCGACTCTCTCAAGTGGACATACATATCCCCCGACGCATCAGTATGTGGTGCTAGCTGACATTCTTATACCTACATGTATATCAGATGGTTATAGAGTGTATATTAGTTGGTTAGATGTTTAAGGTTTGGTAGGTTCTACTAATGTGTATGTAAGTATGGTAGTAGTGATGCTATGCTTAGTCCTGTGTATATGTACGTGTGTATTTACTATTATTATAAAATATATGCACTTAGAGTAAAGCCAGTACTAGCTTAACTTAGGAACGTTTATATCGCATCCTTTCTAATCCTCACCCACTCACAATCGCTCTATCCACTCTGTTTACTCCGTTCTATAAATAGCCAATACTCTCAACAACCACTCACATCCACTCTGTTTACTCTGTTCTATAAATAGCCAATACTCTCAACAGCCGCCGTGCACCAATGGACATGTGGGCCAGGATCCCAAAGTCCAAAAAGAATCTCAAGAAGGGCTGGGACACGGTGTTTGTTCGTCTCAACTACCATGCACGTGAACTGCAGGTGTTTAGTAGAGAACCGGTCGAGCTTACTACACAGGTGTGTGGGAGGACACATGCATGAGTCATACATGAGTCATGTGTATGGGTTGGATGTGTGAGTGAATACCTCTTTTAGTAGTATGCGTCAACCGGTAGTGTATCGGAGATAGTGGTGAGTGACAATTAAATAGCTGCATATGACTTAACAGCGATAGAGAAGACCTGGAATACCATGTGCGTACGTTACACCTACTAAGCCTCCGTGTCTATATGAGCGTATTATATGCGTAACTCCCAGTACTTAATCGGAGTGTGGACTCAGAGATCACTGAAATCGTCGGAAATATCGCAAACTAATTTGACACACACCGCTTCGTCGCAAATACACAGTCGGACCATACGCAGAGTCTGCTGATGAGCGTGAGTCTGACGGACATTAAAATCGCACGCCCGCCAAATCGGAACGAGGCCCACTCGGTCAAGAGTGATTATTTGGCGGCAATGTTTTATATTATATACTACCCGCCGCAACAATGCACTAATCAGATGGACGGACGGGCGACCATCAAGTCCAACATCTCCAGCAACTCTGAGGGGGGTCTGGGACTACACCAGTATGTGGTTGTGGTGTATGAGTGTGGTGGTATTTGTATATGTACATATGTTTAACTCGGTGCTGTATATATATATATATATATATATATATATATGTGTGTGTGTGTGTGTGTGTGTGTGTGTATGTCTACAAGTGTATACTATTTATCCCAATAAATCTACTTACTTATACTTCTTATCTACCCACCCTTGCTCAAATAAAACCCTAAAACCCTGCCGCTCGCCCAACAGAGCCACGGGCCATGTGCTGAAAGAGGTGTTGCAAACAAAGCCGTCGTGGTGCACCGTGTGTTCTGAACGCATCTGGAGCTTAAAGGAGAAGCAGCTGAAGTGCACAAACGTGTCAATGCAGAAGGTGTGTGCGATGCATAGTACGTACTGGGCCACCACACCCTTACATATCACTCATACATCATACCACACATACATCATATCACACATACATCATATCACACATACACCAAATCACATATACATCATATCACACATACATCGCTTATAAATGGTTCTTCATAGGTCTTCTCTTGCCCGTGGGTCGGTCTGCTCCAACTGCGCTGCGTCGCTTGCGAGCGAGGGACTGTGCGGAAACCAGCCGACAGGGCGTGGTTAGGGTTTTAGGGTTTAGGGTTCTGTGCGGGTGTATGTTTGTGTTGAGGCATGTTTGTTGAGCAAGCTCGCCTATCACACACACAAGACATTGAAGGCAATCTGAGCCCCATCTATCTACCCGCATCTATATCCGTAACTAGGGTTATACTCAATACCTACCATGAGAAGACTTTAAGAACTTATCTGCTTCCTTTCGATACCCATAGCGCTGCATGAAGTGACATAATCTCATACTTTTGGGAATTTAGATTTGGTCTGAATGTTCTATTTATAAAACCGTACTTTTTAGGGATTGAGTCTTGGTCTGAATGTTCTGTATAGAACGAGTACGACCAAGCGCTGGATATAAAATCCTTAACTCATAATTCTAGTTTTCTCACCTCGATCTGAATGTTTTTTCTTTAGGACGAGTGTGACTGCACAATCCATAGTCGGTGTATCTCCCTACTGAAGACGCACAACATGTGCTCCATCGCCACTCAGGCGCAGCAGCAGTTCTTTCTGTGTAAGAATGTGGATGTGCGATCCACCTGGGTAGGAACCATCTTGAGCGAATCGGTACGTACAAAACAAAATATATATATATATATGTGTGTGTGTGTGTGTGTGTATATCTATATGTATATCTATATCTATATACATATCTATATACATATCTATATATATATATATATATATATATGTATGTATGTAAAGACGCATTCATGAATTTTCATATGTTTGATTTACATAGTATAATTGTTTTGTAATGTTTACGTACTATAATGGTGTATAAAAATACTTTGGTGATTGATTAAACTGTGAGAAGATGAACAACTGTAGGCGGAGTGTAACCATTCCATCTGCCTATATACTGACAATCCGTCGTTGGTCGTGTTTCCATCCCATTCATACCCAAACTATATCTAAGTACCGCAGTATACAGTATTTTAGTATTGGATGCATGGTTCATCCGTGTGAGATGACATAGCTTTATATCGGATTGTATACCATAATAGAGCCAGAACTATATAGGCTCATATATAGTAGAATCACCCTGATAACCCGGTTGATGAGTGCGTATTATTCTCAGTCCGATACGTTAAATCTCATATCATTTACGGCTCGTACCGTTATGTCCCGGTTTTGCTTGCAGGTTAAGAAAAAGAAGCCTACCTCTGAAAGCGATGTACACAGTTATCAGTCGTCATCGCCGTCAGTCAAATCCATGCACTCGACGTCTACGGAAAAGCGGCTGCCCATGCGAGAAGTAAGTACCGGTCACATGTGTGTATGTAACCCTGATATATGTGTTGTATATGTTTGTACGTGTCCTGACATCAATATATATATATATATATATATATATATATATATGTATGTATGTATATGTATGTATATATGTTTGTATGTATATATATATATATATATATATATATATATATATATATATGTATGTATGTATGTATGTATGTATGTATGTATGCATTGCATATATTGTATACATTGTATATGTATGAATGTGTCTTAAAATATGTATGTGTTGTGCCTTTCAAGTTAGGTACACAGTCATCTTAAATCTTCGGACATTTATTCACATTTCAGTATCAATTCTGCAATCATGTAGGGATCCTGGGAGTGTGCATGCTCGTATTTTTTTACGTAAGCGAATCTATTGCCAATCCCGGAGTATAGCTGGAGATCAAATTAATTTACCCTTTTGTGTGCCTAACATAAGGGGCGAGACTCCGCCCGTGTGTATATGTTCATGTACAACGTTAACCACATGTTTATATCTGGTCATGTGAGTGTGGTGTTGTGTGTATGATTGCTCCCGTGCACACTCCTATATATATGTATATATATATAAACCTCCCTCTGAAAGTAAGTCCACCTGAACACCAAGTCTTCATTCCAACAAATATAATTCCTTCCGTCTTATACATATCGCATCTGCCTTATCCACCCACCAACCAGGCATCGTCACAGCCGTAATCGACCCGCCGGTAACACAGCTTCAAAACCAACCGCCCAAAAACGTCATCAGAACCACAAACAATACGAACACGTATTCATATAACAGTATATACATATAAAAAAACAGTAGGTTAGGGGTAGCTTTTATGCTCTCATCTGTATATTTTATTGTAGGTCAGCGTAGCTGTCAGAACACTTGTGCCCGTGTTGTACACCACACAAGATGCCTGGATTTGACTTTATTGAAGCGAGTGGTTAATACATCCCGTTGAGATCTGAATCCCAACAATATACATGAACCATGTGCCACATGCTTACGTATGTAGGCATGTGGGCAGCATACCCGTATTGTATTCCCAACCCACTCAACTGACCCAGGCAGACCAATAAAGTTGAAAAATGAGCCGAAAGTGTACACGTGGAAAAATCACTATGCGTGCATTGTCGATAAACATTTCGATATGTATCTTAATGATACACTCATTGCGTGCAATTTATACTCCCCTTGATATTTAATAATAGTACGTGAGATAGTATTTAAATAGATATTTTTTAATAGGATTCATACTTACAGATACACAACTGCTACATAAAAAAATCACTGCTGTTTTACAGTGTTCCCATTCATATTTTTTATGTGTAAATTCATGTCACAAGCAATCACGGCAGCAATCTCAAACTTATGTGCAAGAGAAAAGGAGGTATATATGAATTATATAAACTAATAAAAAAAATCAATAATAGATTGGCGATAGTATAGCGGAATTCTCGAGAAAGCAAACAGAAATCATTCAGTGATATTGAGCTACACCTTACTGCACTACATACTGCACTCCATCTTGAGTGTAAAAATATAACACGGGATCCTATATAAACAAGCACCAAATGGGCAGTTTAGTATGATCGAAAGTGCGGCAAGCTCCCGTACCAAGCTCCTCTAGTGAAAGCGCAGAGCCGGTGGACGTATATGTTTTAAGGTTTATCGTATCCCGCATCGTCTATTGATTGGGGTGGGTTCCGATTTAGTTTCGTGTGTTGGTCACTGTGGTGTATACTATAATACTAGAGAGACGACTGCACTTTGAAAAAATACTCGCCAAGGGATGATAATAATGTTGCAGGTATTCACAATTTTGTTTGTAAATAAGCAATTATTTTCTTGTTTTTCTTCTGTTCTGTTACTACAATATTTATATATATAAATGTAAAAACAAATGAAAGACTTCTTGCCGTGCCGACTTGCCCTGCTCTGGTGGAGTCTTATGGAGACTGGAGAGTGGAGACCGTGGAGAGTTAAAGTCAACAGATTTTTTTAATTAATAATTTACAATTTATTGAAGACTGTTATAAATATATTCTTTACAGAAGACTGTTATTTATTTCTATTTTGTTTAGAAAATCAAATGTCAAATTGAAATTCCATAATAAAAAGAGTCGTTTTTAATTAAAATATGTATTTTCTTATATATATATTTTATTTATTTAGCCTCTTCAGACTTCAAGTCTTCAACACGCTGTAGCTCACTGTTGTATTTTTTGTTTTGAATAAATACTTCCTGTTTTTCCAGTCTTTCCCCCCCACCAAGTCCCCCAATCCCAGGGCCCAGTCGCCCAGGGTCCACAGGCCCTGGGCCTGCCTGCGTGCCTGCCCTGCCAGCAGTGACAGGCCACTGATGACTGAGCCTCTGAGTCTGAGGCCAGTCGCGGGCGCCTTGTCAAAAAAAAAAAGCTTTTTGTTTTGAAATAAAGCTTTTTGTTTGAGAGGGAGAAAAACTGAAAAGCTTGACTGATATCATCTAATGAACGGATAATGAACACAACACAAAATTTACCTGTTTTTAAAACAAGTTGTATAGGTTTGACCAATCAAATATTAAGTATTGAAATATACGAGTGTTTAGCGATCTGAAATTTGATAGTCCTAAGACTCCTAACTCTCCAGAAGTTTTCTGTCTCTTCGTTTTTTGACATCCGGTCTTATTTATTTTTTAAATATTTGTAGAATTTTTCCTTCTGCATAGCCTCGTACTGTCATATATACATATATATATATAAATATACATATATATATATAAATATACATATATATAAATATACATATACATATACATATATTAATATATATATATATATATATATATACATTGCCACATATATATATCATATGTATATATATATATATATAATATGCCATATACAGCCAATATAATATATATTATACAGCTATCATATATATATAATACATATATATATATATATATTGTTAATATTATATGCACATGTATATTAATACATATAATTGTATATATATACGTTATGTTATATATATATACATGCTTTGATAACACATAATATTAATAATATTGGTTATTAATACACATTGATAAGCATATATATATGTTGTTACAATTGTGGTTGGCTTGTCATTATTTGTTACCATTTACATACATTACATGTTAATGTTGCATACATATTACACACATATATGTAATAATATCTTACATATTCATATATTGATATATGTTGGCTAATAATAATATGTTATTATTATTGCTATTACATATTGGTTATTGGATGTTACATCATTATTGCCACAGTTGCATTAGCCAATTATATATATTACATCAATAATGTTAATACATACCAATAATACACATACATAAATCACAATAACATTACATAATTATTATATGTATTATTGTATGTACCATATATGAACACTAATGTGCATTGCATATTACATATATGGCATGCATTGGCAACATATTATTATTCATTATTGGCTATAACAATACATACATATATTAATCAATGATACAATAATACATTGTATTATACATTATACAGTACATACTATTGCCATGATATGTAACATATGCATATTAATATTGCCAATACACGTATTGGCAAATGTATGCGTATTGACATTATTATTATATATGATGTGTAACGTGGCATACATTGCAATACATGCGCGTTATTACACATACACATAATGCATGTACATATATTGCGTGCCATTGCGTACATGCATGCATGCATGCACAATATACGCATATTGCGCATTGCATGCGTCATATGTTATCATACACATGCATGGTTGCAATAATGCACAAGTCACATACACGTAATGTCACATATTGCGTACGTCAATGCATGTGCATTGATGCATGCATACATTACATACATGCGTGATGCATGTTACACATTATACGTATAATATGCGTATTGGTAATGTGTCATCATACATTATTATTATTATTATGTATATAATAATATTATTATTAATACGTATGCATATTATATTATAATGTCATCGTAATAGCTATACATATGCAATACAATTCATCATGCATCATTAGTGTCAAATTGCATGTAATGCATCACATATTACACAACAATGCGTGTGCGTCAATGCGTACTTACACATTATTGCGTATGCATACATTACGTATTATACACATAATGCATATGGCTGTTATAATATAGCGTTATGTATTATGTATGTGCATATGCATTACATATTATTATTACAATGATATATGTGATAATATTAATGCCATGTTGTATGCTTACATATGTATTATTATGTGTTATAAGCATACATATATGTATATATTATTATTATATATGTATATTAATTATAATTATATATGTATATTAGTTACATATATGTATGCATATATATATATATATATATATATTATATATATATATATATACAGACGTTACAATACATACATACATGCCACATACATATACATATTTTGTTATACTTATGCATGCATATATATATATATATATATATGCATATACATATATATATACATATTTGAATACATATACATATACATATACATGTATATATATATACAGGATCAGCGAATGTAACCAACGAAACGCATAGTAAAGCGGGCATTTGTCTACATATGTAAAAGGAAGAGAAATTCATATTGTAAATAACGATGCAAGTTAAATTACATATTTAAACAAAGATTGCAAGCTATTATAGACAATACACTTCAAATGAGTTTAAAATTTATGTCGGAACGATTCTACTGTGTAACATTTGTATACTCGCGTGATGTGCTGCGGCCGCCTGCGTCGAATACTGTCTCTATTGTGGAATCGAATTATCCGATGCTTCAAATTGAATTCTGTCATATCATATTGTAGCCAAAAAATGACACGAGATTAAGTGTAAAGGCTTCAATTCTTGTTGTTTATGAAGTAACGTGAAATGATTTGATTGACTTTATTGTTATCCACCTTGTGTACTTGTAACCTTCACTTCAAATATATGAACTATAGGTTGAATCGTTTTGGCTAAATCGGCGAGGAGTACAACATATTTTCAAATTTTTGAAACTAGGATAACTACATCATTTTAAAATAATAATATAAACTTCATCCTCTCGGACACCATGTCTTTGCAATCGCGCGTGTGTTCGTAACCTTCAATCATATAAGCTTTTTGTAAAAGACTCACTCCATGCTGAGACGAATTTATAAGATACGGTTCATATTGGCTGAATAATTGTAATCCGTCTCTCCTATGATCTATCCCTTGTTTTATTTACGTACGAATCTACGATTCTTACCTTTTTTTTATTACAATTTTACACAGCCTACAATCTCAATTGAACTCAACTCGAAGCAATATATTCACCAGTAAATAGTATCTTGTGGTTGCTCCTTATGAGAGATATATAACCCGCAGCCTTCATTTATGTGTGCGAGTTTCTGCATATTCATGTAAAATTGAAATTGTAAATATGTAAATATCAGATATTTACCTATTATATTTACTACGGCCCTACTCAGGCCTACGCCCAACGGTCTACGACTCTAGTCTCCGCGGACTTTGCCTGAAATTCAGAAGGCTATTTGAAATTCAAAAGGTTATTTTTAAAACATTTGTGAAGAAAAAAATTCAAAAATAAACAATTTGTTTTTTAAAAAACAAAATCAAGTCTTCTATTTTGTTTTCAAAACAAATAAAGAGGTAAAATCCGTTTTTTAAAAACAAATAGATTTTAGAGGAGTCTCCAGACTGTTGCGTATATAAATACTGTACTATTGTATTTATTGTATTTGTCTCAAAAAAATAGAAATACAGACGACGGTAAATAAAGCATCCATGAATATTTATTTATTTAAAATTTAGAGTCAGACTCTTTTTATATTTTTACGGTTTACAGTTGTATTAAAAAATACGATCTACACTTAGCCTACACTCTACAGTCTACACTTCAAAGGCCAGGACCTCTCCTGATATTCAGCGGCCCAGCCACAGTCTTTTAATAAATAAAAAACATTCAACTCTCACAACAAAAGGTATTGTATAAATACATATAAAAGTGTTTTGTTGGTTTTTTTATACATTTTATATTAAAAAACCAAATTTACAAAATCATAAATATCTGGTAAATATCTCGTAATTAGGTACCAAAGTCAGAAATATTTATATCTCGACTCCAGACAGTCCAGAGTTGAGTATGCATCTCTCTCTACTAGAAGTCTCCCAGAGACTCATACTCCTCACTCCTGTCCTAACTCTTATGTCCTCTCAGTCATTAGACTCATCACACAAGGCACACCTTCTTAAATATCCGACTACCATATTTGGTAATTTCTTCGTCCCGAGTTCAACGAATCAGTATTCACATCTTCCGATTATGTAAATTTCTTTCTTTTTTTTACAAATATTTTATACAGTTTTTTAAAAATCGTAGCTTTCAATTTACAATATTTATAAATATTTATAATTGATAAACTTCTAGGGCTAAATAAGAACAATTTAAGGCCTGAACTATTTTGATTTGTTGGAATCAAATTAAAACCAAAATTCTACAAACCAGTTGAAACTTGAAACTTGAAACTGGAAACTGGAAACTGGAAACTAGAAGTCTGCATAGAATCACCCCCTTGCTTTAAAAAATCAAAAATAAAGAGAATGCACCTTCTCTCTCTCGCTCTCTAGAGAAAGAGAGAGAGCCACGCGACTGGCGTGGGCCGTGTACGGACAGGTGTGGCCGTGGGGTGGGGGCGGTGGGGGCGGTGCGGCGTGGTTTAACTGTAAAAAGTTGTGAACTTTCTTGTTGTGAAGTTGTTTGTATTTTTTTAAATAGTAAATACATTTGTTTTTTTTTTTGGTTTGTTTTTCAATATTACAAAATATACAAAAAAAATTGTGTGGGTGTTGGGGCGTTGGGCTGTTGGCACTGGGGCCTAGACTCTGGAGCCCTGGACAGTCTATTATATGTAGGCTGGTCTACTGGCCAACGGGGTAGACTGTCGAGTAAGTCACTGGTGAGGTAGTGGTGACTGGAGTCGAGAGGAGTGCGGATTGTGGTGGGTATTGGGTGTGGTCAGTTGGTTCTAAATATTTAAAATACCCCGGCCCCCACCACTCCAACAGTATCCACTCTCTGGGCCCCTCTACTACTTCTACTACTGTTGCGGGTCAGTCATTTCAAAATAGAGCCTCAGCCCTCAGGACCCCTCTACAGCTACTACTCTCTAGAGAGGGCTATATAGTAGGGCCCCAGGGTTTTATGGCATGTAAGCGGTTTCAACTGATGTCTGCGGTGAGAGTGTGGGACTGTGGGTCTGTGACTGTGAGTCTGTGGGATGGGTTAGTTAACTGTGCTAGTGTGAGTCTGTGAGTCTGTGAGTGTGGGACTGTGGGGCTGTGCCGCCCGCTGTGGGCATGTTTTTCTTGTTGTGGTGGTGCGTACTGCATACTGTAGAATCGTAGATACCTAGATATGGCACTGTGGCAGTATGCACGTTTATATTTTTGAAAAACAAACTCCAATTCGTTACACACTCTCGTTTTTTAGTATGTACAGCATTGGGAATTTGGGACCTGGGGCTGGTTGAAAACCGACCTGTAGAACAGCCAATCGTGGGCTCGTGGGTTCTTTTATTTGTCGTGGAGCCTGAAGTCCGGAATAAAGGCTCCCTGTGGACTCTGGAGAGTAGAGAATGTATGACGCACCTTTTTACGAAGTTTATATAGGTGAAGAGTCAGAAGACTTGGAAGAGTCGCAAAAAAAAATGGACCTATGTATGCTGCGAAAGTTTATGACTTTATGCATAATATTACCTGGCCAGGCACCCGACAACGACGACACCCACCTGCCAGCATGTCGGTCGACACGTCGTACATGTCGTTTGGTTGTATGGCGTCCCGACACATCGCCGACATCGCCGACATGTCGGCACTGACATGTTAGTGTCGGTCCTTCCCACAATAGTCTGGGTGCAGTAGGCCAGGTCAGTAGGACCACCAGTATTTTCTCAACGTACTTCATTTTTTTCTGACTATTATATTCATAACGGTCACTTTGGAGTACTTTCTTGCCCTGCTCCTCGCAGAAGTATGTTTGGGATGGGCGCATTATGTAGGCGTTTGTTGTGTATTGTGTAATCTTGGACTGTTGTTTGTCGACGACGCACCACCATGGGTAAATACTTTTTACAGATGCTAACACAATTCGTTTCAAACAAACAATAAACATGACAATTGATAACCGTTTCACGAACCACTTCACTCATACTATCATTATACCTATAGCTTCAAAGCTTAAGGTTTCAATTTTTATGAAGAAGCATAAAAGTCGCGCAAAAAGCTGCGACAATACTACATATTTACATATTTAGTTTACACATCAAATTAACAACCACATAATATGATAATTGTTATTGTGCATGCATCAATATTGTACTTTGGCTGTCGGGTTTGTGTATTTACTATTTCTACTTTTGTTAGTCAAATGACAAATGTCCTTGGATATTTGAATATTTCATATTTGCAAATTCTTGAGGTGCATTTCGTTTAATTTTCAGGTGCAATTGATAACTTGTGTTCACGAAACTCATTGATGTAGAATTTTTACTGCAATTTTATTGGCTGAATAATTTCAAAATTGGTATAGTCGACACTGTACAACGACGACATCCCCCTGCCAGCATGTCGGCCGACACGTCGTACACACGCGTATTTACATATATTTTAAATCCGGTTTCGGATATATGTATGTAATCCCAATATATTTTTCTAGACTTTTTTTTAGAAACATTAATTTTGCGAAGGCGTCAAGTTGATAGCTCTATTGGTTCATGCAGTTTTGTATCGATGTATGAACAGGATTGTGCACTTTTCGACCATGCCAAATCTTGAATTTACTGGTCGAGTATTAGCAGTTTGAACCTTCTAAAAGGGTTCTCATATATAATAAATGCAAGTATTATTAGTTCAGGGCCCATCATTGTGGTATAGTAAGGGCTTATTATACTTGCTTAAAATCACAATTTACATGCATGCTTGTCAATCAATGACATCCATTTGGTGTGCGTATTCAATTATATGGCTTCGTGTTTATGATTTTCAGACCTTCATTATACTTGCATAAGCATTATTAAAAACCTTAATAATGTGATTTTAATCGTTTGTGGGTAAATATGTAGTGAATTTTGACAAAAATCTCAGGAAATGAGATTCATCAAATGGCGTAAACACACTTTTTCTCGATGTGCCAAATAAATATTGGGAATAAATAGATATCCAGATTTAGCTAATCTGGAACGCTTCTTCGTTTTCAGCCCGATTTAATCCCGAAGATACATATATGAATGGTGTGTCTTTTGTTTTAAAACTGTAAAACGTTAAATTTATTTTAGAAAGACAAACAAATCACAATACAGAGTGTGAGTGAGAGCGAGAGCGATAAATATTATTTCACGACGAGTTGATGACATTGCGTTGAGTCGTGACATATAGAGTCGTGAGTCTGACTATTTGCACTCTAGAAATATTACTATAAAAACAAGTCTATGTACGTGAGTACGTCACTACTACTAGAGTCACTACAGTCGACAGTGTCTACTATTCTAGTGTCATGCTACTGCCTACGCCCTGCACTCCTACTGTCCTACACTCTACGAGTCTGCACTCTAAATATACTCTACTGTAGTCTCTCTAGTCTCTACTACAGTTTACACTCTACACTCTACAGTCTACAGTCTACATTCCTCAAACCTTTTCCTGTAAAAACCCTTTATAAATCGTATAAATATACGTTTACGTTCAACTTTAATTCCATATACAGTCCTCTCTATGGTATTAGGTGCAGTTTTCGAGTTTAAAATTTAAAGTGTGTACTGTTTTTTGTATATAAACCAGTCCTATCAGAATATTTTAGGTGGGCCTGGGCCATCCTAATCACATTGTAACCGATATAACTTTTTTTTTTAAATATGAATAAATATGCATTTACGTTCAACTTCTATCCCATACCCCAATAACATACACAATGAGCTTACATAGCGCTCCAGACTCCAGCCTATAGTCTATACTCTACATACTACAGTCTACATTCTAAATACAACACTACAGTTGTCAGTTTACAATCTACAGTTCTACACACACTCGTCTTCTCTCTGTGTGTGTATGACTTTGAGTGTATGTGAGTGTATGTAGTGACTTCTTGCGAGTCTGTGAGACTTGTTGTTGGGAGCTGGCCAATTGGGACTTGGGACTCTATTTCTCCTCTATTTTAGTATTTGCACCCTACTCTAGAGTAGAGTAATAGTGACTGCACTACTAATCTAGGTAGTAGTAGAGAAAGGAGAGGCTCGAGACGTCAGTCCTACACTCTTAACGATTCCTATTTAAATATGTACAGTCATCTACTGTACTACAGTAGACTCCCAGTAACTATGTATTTAGTAGTATCTATGCCTCGTTCTAGAGTCTAGGCTAGAGTAGCATTTTACTAAATAAATAATACAGAGACTGAAAGTCTGAAACAGAGGCAGTGACCATGAAGTCATGAACAGTGTATTTACTATTTAGCGTACGTACTACATAGTCACAAGAAGGATGTATGTACTAAAAATATTTAGTTTTTTTCACAAGCAGATATGCTTTGTTATCTATTTTGGTTTTCTAACAATACAAGAAGCATAAACAAAAACTATATTAATTGAATAAATAGAAGGCACGTGAATTTTATTCTTTTATGGAAATCAGAATTTATCGCTATGTATGCCCTCTTCTTGGTCATATTTATTTTAGAACAATATTTTTAGACAACATATAGCCCAAAAGTCTAAATCAAACACTAGAAGAAACGAAAGCTGTATTTTTAAAATATTTAGGTAATTTTTTCAAAATGAAAACATACATACGACTCTACGAGTCTACGACAGAGAATTTTTTTAAAAGAAACAATACAATATATACCTCTAGTAGAGAGTTCTGAGTGAATTTTTAAAGAATACTGTATAAATAAATAAATATTTAAATAGCTGTTTCGGACTTTCGGACTCCTTCCAAAATGTGAGTTTTTTTTTGTTTTTTTTATACCATCAATATATTCACTACCGTGTATTTATCTATGGGCATTGGGCATATGCGGATGCCTTATGTCAGTTATGGCTGTACTCACTCTCTTGTGAGTTGTGACACTCAACTTTTCGAGTATAGGCTTTTGCTGTATTTTAATTAAGAGGCTTCCATCTCAAGCATGTAGAATCATTGTACATTCTACACACGGTAAAACAACACTCTCTGAATGACGGCAAAAAGAGGGCGGCCCTCGAAGATTGTATTCATCGACTATTATTCAAATAAAAGAGCTAAGCATCGGAAAAACAGTAAAACAAGCAGTAGGCCAACCTCGCTTATGTCAGAAGCAAGTGTCATGCGCAGCAAACAAACCAATGTTGTGCAGACAAATCTGTCCACACAGCAACAATATGGAATTCCAATTACAAGTGTGCAGGAAAGTCCTGCTCAGTGGAAGCCATCATCAGAATCTCTTCATGCATTGAATACTGAACAGCACGGATCATTGAACTCGTCGTGCGAGGGAGTGTCCTCTGCGACATTCAACCCCCCTTCAATTTCGAATTTGAACGTGCCCTTGTCGTTCACATTTGTATCAGATCAATCACCGCCGCTCACTAGCAGAATACTGGATGATATAGCCTTTAAGTACGCGCGTTCTTCGCTTAATATGGGTGCAACACGGCCTTTCAATCCCTACGGACTTCTCGATCAAGCGTTTACAACGAATGAAACGAACTCGATGGTTGACCACAACAATGATGTGGATATGCGCACGCTAAGTACCATACCAACTACAGACTCCTTGGGTACTCAGTATAGTATGATTGCGGACATTGAGCCTGTCAACCACATTAGAATGTCGGATATTTCAAGCACGCAAACACCTGTTGAGTTCTTTGGTGATGCGGTTCTCACAAGCCTAGGAAATACAATGAAACCTGATCTGGATGGGTTCAGTTGCGACTCCTTCCTGTCACTAACGGATACGGTTGGGTTGGGTTCTGGTGTGCGCGTCAATGGGGGATTATCAAGGCTTGATTCAGGTACATCTATGATAGGCTCCACCTCACCGATTTCGTATTGCAGCAGTGACCAATTTTCTTTCGGGAGTCTTGAAACGGGTACCGCCTCGGAAATATTGACGTATTTTAAGGGTATGAAGGTCGAGCACAAAGCAAGAAAGTCTCTCACTAGTGAAGTGCCAGCGGACGCTGTGCCAGATTTCGAAAATAACGCCACAGCCATACAAAGTATTAGCCTGCCAACGCCAGATTCCGAGTTGACGACTGACAATTTCTTTGCTGTACACAAACCTGGAACTATTGTATGTTTCAACTGTAAGATATTCAATGAAAAGACTTGGCGGAAGTCTTCGAATGGCGATACGCTATGCAATGCGTGTGGGCTATACGAAAAAGCCAAAGGTAAACCGAGACCGCGCCATTTAGCGCACAGAAAATTAAAGCGGCTGCTAAATCGAGAAGCAAAGCACGCTAAATTTGACGTTAAGCACCGATTTCCCTTGCAACGGAAGCTCGACAATGGACACAAAGTAAGGTAAATATATTGCCATTGTAATTGCTACCCAGCAAGTAAAGTTGGTTAGAGCGAGCAAAGTATGTCGGAAATAGATTGTGGCTGTTACTTTCAATGAAGCTACAAGGATGTATGGATCAATTATGCCTCAAATAATCGAAAATATAGGACAACGTCTACATACGTTGAAACATATGCTAAAAATAAACCTTTATGATATATTCTAAATAATCGGACAAACCGTATGCTAAAAACAAGCCTTCAAGCAATATTCTATATAATCGGACATCACTTGTGGAAGCACAAACGTGGTAGATATTTATAGGAACCCAAATATCTTCCCATTCTTTCTGAGTAGAACCAGCACTGTAAACATGTGAGATTAGTATACACTTCGTACAAATATAAAGTATAAGCATGCACATGCATAAGTAGACATTCATATTAATATAGACGTATACATCTTTCTATAGCAGAATGTCTATATTTGATACGTGTATGTGTTTTAATACGTGTACGCAGATATTGTATATATATTATATATTCAAGTATTTACATGGTCCAAGCGGCCTCAGGCTGCTGCCCCTCTGCTAGTTTTGATTAGAGGGGGTTCTAAACTTGTAAAACATTTTAGAGGGGGTTGCCATGTAGTTCTTTAGCCGACCACTAAGTTCTAAATATAACTACGAATCAAAATTCGCATTAGTGATTTTGGGTCTCACATACGAACTCGGACCAATTGGATTAGCTATCGTAACCAGTGCCACGAGCGGAATGGGTATAAAACGTTGTGCTCGATTTAGAAGGCTATGGTTGTGAAAGTAAGAATGCACCTACAGTCATACAAACATACTCAAGTGTGTATTCATAAAAAATGTAGTAGTATATTGTCGTGTATATATGTTAAAACCAAGGGTGTATATATATATATATATATATATATGTTAAGGGTATACAGTAGAGTATATAGGCAGATCACCAAGGGTCCAATAAACATTCATCTTGAGCCTAACATTAAATCAAAAATCATGTCCAAGGTAAGTACAATACAGTTACAGACCAGGGTGCACATTACTTGCCTGTGATGTCTATATGTGCCTTTTTACGAATAATGGAGTACAACAATATCCTGCTAACAGCAACAATATGAAACTGAATTTGAGTGTATATGTATATATATATATATATATTATATATATATATATATATATATATATGATGATGATGTGTGTGTGTGTGTGTATGTATGTATGTATATATATATATATATATATGTGTGTGTGTGTGTGTGTGTGTGTGTGTGCGCGTATAAAATATATATATATATATATATTTATATATGTGTGTGTGTGTGTGTTTGTGTGTCTTATCTGTGCCTTATTAGAAACAACAGTATCTTACTACTTCATGCTAACGGCAAGAATATATTTATGTATATATATATATATATATATATATATATATATAGGTATAGGTATAGTAGGTGAGCAGGTACAGTTATAAGCATATACGCATTAGGACATGTATCTATATATATATATATATATATTCGTGCATGTATATATATGTTGGTGTGTTCATGTGTTTTTATAAATATATATATAATATATATATATATGTGTGTGCGTGTGTGCAATGATGTGCATAAACATAAATATGTATACATATATACATATGCATATTCATATATATATGTTTATATGTATAAACATATGTGCGCGTATGTGTATATTTGTTTGTGTTTTATGCATATTATATATATATATATATATATATATATATATATATATATATATAAATTTCTTGGCGTATGTGTGGATCAGTATTAACATCACATGCATTTTGCATTTATATTTTCGATATATATATGGTGATATGTATAGGTCTATATATATATTAGATATATGCTATATATATATATATATATATATATTATGTTTATATTAATGTTTGTTTTTTATACAATATATTTATATAACAGTATATGGATACATATATACCTATTTATATGTATATATGTGTACGTGTGTATATGTGAATGTGTGTATGTATATATAGTACTATATATATTTAATTATGTAAAAGATTTTTTTTTTTAACTACACTATTTCATATGTGTATATATATATATACATATACATATATATATATATATATATGAAAACACTCACACATATACATATGTGTTTATATATTATTTTTTCGGTATGTATATGGTGATATGTATAGGTTTATATATATAGAGATCACTATATATGTATTTATATGTTTATTTTAATTTTTGTTTGACATACAATACATTTTTATATCAGTATATGAATATATATGTATACGTGTGTTTTTTATGTTTATATTTATGTCTGTCTATGTATGTATCTATGTATACATATATGCCTATTTCTATGTTTATATATGAATGTGTGTGGGTATGTATGTATGTACTTGTGTATTTGTATATATATATATAATGTACCTATACACTTACAGACGTTTGTAAATACATACTTACTTATATATCTATTGATATTCATTTACGTAGTTGTTCATATACATATATAGATTTGTATGTATACAAAAGAATATATATACCAAGTTTGAATAGATTTGAGAAACTATAATATCATACATGTTATTTAGCGTGAAGTGTACATACATGCATGTAAGGGTGAATGCTACAACCATTGAGCACATATGAAGTACACAGTCTCTCATCCTGTTTGCTAGTTCATATAGTTGTTTGGCCTTGTTAGTCTGGCTACGTATCCTTCCGCCTTGTTCATTGTGCCCAGATCCGCGTTTAGGGTTGTTAGGGTTCTGCCATGCACGTGCTTGTGTATGTAGTTGGTATGACGTTGCAGGAACGACTGTCACGGTAGTGTGAAACCACTCTATTTAATCTACGCATCTACCTACACTCACCTGTTATATGTATTGCGAGTATGATATTTTAATCTACGCATCTACCTACACTCACTTGTTATTTGTATTGCGAGTATGATAGGCTATGCGTCAGGGTGTTGAATTGCTATCCCTCTTGTATTGATTGCTTGTGTCTGAAGTCGATTTATAGCGACATGGCTTTTCTGCAGGTTTGAAGACGACCCTATAAATATATCATATATGTGTGTGTGTAAATATATATATATATATGTGTGTGTTTGTGTGTATACATATATATATATATATATATATATATATATATATATATATATATATGTGTGTGTGTGTGTGTGTGTATGTGTATTTTCAGAAGCTACTTCCCTGTACACAAACATGTTCATGCTGCGGCAACCCGCTGACTGCCTTTGCCCTCGTGTCATAGCACTGACCTACTTTCCTGACCTGAGTCCGTATCATCCGGATATACCCGTAACACCAATGTATGGGGTCTTATTCAGTCTGTGATAATACACATCAGTAAGTGGAGTAGCCTCCATTCTCACACCAATGTATGGTCTTATTCAGTCTGTGATAATACACATCATTAACTGGAATAGCCTCCACTCTCACACCAATGTATGGTCTTATTCAGTCTGTGATAACACACGTCAGTAACTGGCATAGCCTTCATTCTCACATGCTTCCCCACGTACGCTGGTGTGCCGAGTTTATTTATAGAACTACCAAGCATGCGTTGTGCACGAGTTCGGGGGTCCGGAGAAGTTGCTCGTGGAAGAAGTCACTACGCCTACCGCCGGAGACGGCCAAGTGCTGGTCACTGTCAAGGCTGCGGGTGTCAATCCGGTGGATACGTACATCAGACAGGTATGTGAATGTATATATATATATATGTATGTATGTATGTATGTATGTATGTATATGTGTATATGCATTTATGTAACTGTATATATGGGCGTATATCTATATACATATATGCCATTTGTATTTGCATGTGAATGTATATCTCGTATCAAGTATGTGTTCGTATGTATTCGTAAAAGAAGTTCCACACATTCGCTCCCGTTTGTACACCAATCCAAGGTGTGTCTATTGTGTAATCTGTCACCGTCCTTGAACGCTATATAGGTCACTCTGGCTACTGCGACTACCATATAAACAGATGTACGTATTCGTATATTGCTTTGGCTGGATTACCTGGTTGTTATGCCTTGATCCAGTCATGTGTCTGTCTGTTTTACTTGTGATCTTATAGCTACTTTATACGCCTAGGTCACCACAGCACACGTGCACACACACCCGAGCCTAAGTAAACTCCTCTGGGGGAATGATGTATATATATATATATATTGCCCCTATACATTCTTCTTACCAATCGCATGTACTTATTCCTACGTTGCATACACCTACATCACCACAGGGCACATACGCTCGCAAGCCCACGCTTCCGTACACTCCTGGGGCGGACGCTGCTGGTGTGGTATTGGCCACTGGTAAAGGTGTTACACATGTGGTGGTGGGTGATCGTGTGTACCTGTCTGGGTCAATCACAGGGACATACGCACACACAGCACTCTGTAATGAGGTCGATGTGCATGCGTTGCCCGAAGCGGCTACGTTTGAGCAGGTAGGCAAGGGCATTGACACACTCGTGTGTGAGGGGAATAGGCTTATATATGTATTATATATATATGTGTGTGTGTGTGTGTGTTTGTGTATATGCCTAAGTGTTCCGCTGAACGACAACACGACCTCCTTTGACCCATATGCGCAAGGTTGTAGAATGAGTTATTGAATGTATGTGCGTAATGGATTGGTTGCGCATGCCTGTTAAAGGTATCGCAGGCCTTGTTGCGGGTGTGACTATTGCCCTGTCCTAAAACCCAAAAAAAAGGGTCTCTGGTACCTACCCCAGCACTGGTCATACAAGCAGTTGTGCATGCTTTGCCTGGTGACAAACACATACGCACTCCCATACCAGGCAAGGCAGCGACTGCTTCATCACTTCACACATACGTACCCAAACATAAGCCCCTCCCCCTACATGCCCGTCGCTTGCCGGTTAGGGTTAGGGTATTACTAAACCCTACGCCCTAAAACATACCGAGCGCGAGTATTGGTGTGGCTATGACAACTACCAACAGTTCGTGTAGTTCCTGTGCACAAGCACTGCTACCAATACCCCACGCCTCGCATCATAGCTGCGTGACCCGTTCACACACACTGCAGTATGCACTGTGCTATCCGTTTCGCGCTTTCCCAACCCCGCAATGACTACACCCTCTCCTCGGTTATTCATACGTTCAAACGTTTTCCTGTATTAATTAGATACCTACCTACTCCGTTCCCATACGCAAACCACTCAACCCTGGCCATCCCGTTGCTTAAAACCTTCTCCAACTCAATCCAACTCCTCTCCACCTATTGCCCAGGGTGCAGCCATCAACGTACCCTTCTCAACCGCTCACAGGGCCTTGTTCCTGCGTGCAGAGGTCAAGTCCTCTGACACACTTCTGGTGCATGGGGCATCCGGTGGCGTGGGCATAGGCGCAGTGCAGATGGGCAAAGCCCACGGCATGACGGTAGTAGGCACGGCCGGAAGTGAAGACGGGTGCAAAGCAGTCCTGGAGGCAGGGGCGGGTATGTATGTGGGGGGGTGGGGATAGTATATGTATTGTATTTGTGTGGTGGGGGGTATACGTACGGACTATTTGGTATATAAACGAAGTATATGTATTCATATATTTGTGTGTGTGTTTGTAAGGGTATATGTATGTGTTATTTGGTATGTAAACGAAGTATATGTATTCATGTATTTGTGTGTGTTTGTAAGCGCATATGTATGTGTAATTTGGAATGTAAACGAAGTATTTGTACGGTTTCTGTATGGAACGTCGGGTTATCTTGGCACAGACGTCCGACTTCTAACCGTACAATTACTAGGTGCACATGAATGAATTGAGTGTATATTTCCAAAGGTTTGCGTTTCCCCTGCAATTATATGCCATGCCAAGTGCATATGTATGTATGTTTGTATATATGTATGTGTTGTACGTATGTATATGCTTGTATGTATGTATTGTACGTATGTATATGTTTGTATATACAAGTATACTCCATACTTGCCTGTGCGTTACCTATCGGCGATTGTGCTACAGATAACTCCTCCTTCAGCCAGAGGGGTACAGCAAACGGGACAAACGAACACCACAATGCCTTTCAATGCCCAGTGCTTGGCCACCTTCGCAACTAAATACCAGTCACGTTTTTGTCCCCGCATATGTTGTATGAGAGGATACTCGTATGTGTATCTTATCATGTGGGTATGATATATATATATATGTATGAATTTATATATATATATATTCAATTCATCTGCCTGTACCTGCTTGAACCACCGGGTCGCCGACTATCTCGACCAGCTCAACACAGTCACACCACCCATTCTCAAAGTACCCCCATACGTGCACACTCACACATCTCACGTACCATCTGTCTGCAGACGCGTGCTTCAACCACCGTGACACAGACTACCTTGACAAGCTCAAAGCGCACACCCCCGGAGGGTTCAACGTTATTTTGGAGATGCTTGCAAACGCCAACCTGTGCAACGACCTTAAGATGATTGCTCGTCACGGCAAAGTGGTTGTCATTGGCAACCGCGGTACTATTGAATTCGACCCGCGCCTGACTATGGCCACGGAGTCATGTGTCATGGGATGTGCTCTAGGTGTGTACATACGTATTTATTGTCAACTGGGTGTGTTGTTATATATGTGTATTCTCGATCTGTGTGTACGACTAGGCTTGCTCGGTGTACATATAAACCCCTAACCGTGTGCCTTGATTAGTCCATTCACATGTTGTATTCTGTATAGACATCCATACATGTCAATACTGGGGGATGTCTGGTATCAATAGTTGATCCGCACTATCTCTACTTGACGGGCACTCGACTATCCCGTCGAGTGTCACCGAGAAGGCTTATCGTACGCTGGGTGTCCTCTGGTCAAATCTCTCGAGTGTAGTATGGAAAGTGTACACTCAGACTATATTCAAGGACGTAGAATGCTTTAGGTGCTTGAGAGCGTATATACTTTATATACTTCGAATTTGACCTGACAGTAGTAGAAGACGCTACAAATCTTATTCATCATAATGAATGCTAGTCGTTTCGAGGTAGATAGTGTATTGTATGTGTGTGTTGTGTTGTTTCACGGTATAGATAATGTATTGTATGTGTGTTGCGTTGTTTCAAGGTATAAATAGTGTATTGTATGTGTGTGTTGTGTTGTTTCAAGGTATAGATAATGTTTTGTATATGTAGTGTGTTGTATTGTTTCAAGGTATAAATAGTGTATTGTATGTGTGTGTGTGTGTGTTGTGTCGTTTCAAGGTATAGATAGCGTATTGTATGTGAGTGTGTGTGCTAGATTGAAGGACAGCCAGCATTCGACACTTCTCTCTGTACCATCTCTAGTTGAGGCTACTACAGTTGTTATATCATTCGTAGAATCGCGTATACCATCCAGATGTTCATGTCACATATGCAAACCCCCAATGTGTCCCAAAAAAAAACAGGACAATCTACACCCGAGGACAAGAAAGAAGCCCACGTGTACATTCAGGCTGGACTAGCGAACGGGACATTAAAGCCGAAGATCGGGCGCAGCTTTGCACTAAAGGATGTGCAAGAGGCGCACAAGTACGTCATCGAGCAGTCAGGGTCGTCCAATGGGAAAGTAGTGATTAATATGGAACTGTAGGTAGATGTTTCAAATAGAGGTTTGGTGTCGTAAAGGTCTGTACGCCGTGGGATACCTTACCTACCACTTTAGACACAATGGGCATTTGCTTTGTAGCTTATTAATTGATATGGATCGGATTGTGCTCAATTTGACCATATAGAGCACTGTCGTTTCATCCTTTGAGCGACTACTAAGCACACCTCGAGAAAGGGAGATGAATGAATTGGTAAAGGTTAAACGTACTGTAACTGGGCAGTATACGAAACAACTATTAAACAGACTGTAACTGGGCAGTATACGAAAACAACTATTAAACGGACTGTAACTGACAGTATACAAAAACAACTAGTTGGGACTTTGTTAACTTAGTCAATGGTTTAATACTTGCTTCAAACCGCCAAACCCCCGCTTCCTTGTCGGCTTCGATGCTGGTAGTATATACCTTTGACGGTGGAATAATCCCTAAATCCCACAATCGGTGAAAGATATAACAACTACATACAACAGAAAGCTTACGTACACTTCTGCGCAAGCACACCTGCACTGTGCACGGGGACAATCTACTGAAGTTGCATGCACACTAACTATGAAGTATATCCTGAACGTTTTGAAGGGAGCTCGGAGCGTCTGTATGCGTATTATTGTATATACGTGTTTATTGTATATTATACGTATCTATTGTATATACGCATTTATTTAATATTCCTATCTATTGTATGCACGTATTTATTGTATATTCTTATCTATTGTATATACGTATCTATTGTATATACGTATTTATTGTATATACATATTTGTAGTATGTACGTAATTATTGTATATTCTTATCTATTGTATATACGTATCTATTGTATACATGTATTTATTCAATATTGTTATCTATACGTATCGATGGTATCTACGTATCTATTGTATATACGCATTTATTGTATAAACATATTTATTGTATATTATTATCTATTGTATATACGTATATATTGTATAAATATATATGTATATATATAATATTATTATCTATAACAATCTATTGTATATACGTATTTATTGAATATTCTTATATTTTGTATATACGTATCTTTTGTATATACGTAGATATCGTATATACATATTTATTGTATATTCGTATTCATTGTATATACGTATTTATTGCATATTCTTGCATATACGTATCTAATCTATATGCGTACTTTTTTAATATTCTTATCTATAGCATATAAAGGTCTGTTGTATATACGTACGTATTGTATATTATTATCTATTGCATATACGTATATATTGTATGGAAAATTAGGTACAACACTCTCTATATCATATCGCACGCAATGCTTACTGGCTGTAACCTTTTCACACGAAATGAGTGAGGATGTAGGTACGCCATTTGATACGATAGCAAAAGTACCGCTATTGGGGAATATAAAAACACTCTAAATAATACCATACACAATGCAACTGGGGAACTAGGTAAAGCACTTCATATGATATCATACACAACGCTATTGGGTAAGTAGGTAGAATACTCCCTAACATGATGCCAGACACAACCCTGGTGGGGAAGTAGGTAGAACACGCTCTATATGATATCATACACAACACTTCTAAGAATACCATACGCGAAGCTAGCTGGAAAGTAGGTAGCACACTCTCTATATGATATCACCGATAACGCTAGTCAGGAAGTCAGTACAACACTTCATATGATATCATACACAACGCTAGTGGGTAAGTAGGTACAACAATTGATATGATATCACACACGACGCTAGTGGGGAAGTAGGTAGAATACTCCCTAATATAATGTCAAACACAACACTAGTGGGGAAGTAGGTAAAACACTTTCTATATGATATCACACACAACACTTCAAAGGATACCATACGCGAAGCTAGCGGGGAAGTAGGTAGAACACTCTCTATATGATATCATCCATAACGCTAGTCAGGAATTAGGTACAACACTTTATATGATACCATACACAACGCTAGTGGGTAAGTATTACAACATTTCATATGATATCATAAACAACGCTAGTGGGGAAGTTGGTACAACATCCCCTACATGATATCATACACAACGCATAACACTTTTTAAATTATATCATACAAAACCCGAATTAGAACACTATATGAAATCATACAGAAGAAGGTAAAACACGCAATACATAATATCATAACGCTTTTGGAGAAGTAGGTACAACACTCCCTATATTTTACCATACACAACGCGAGTGGGGAAGAAGGTACGACAATCCAATATAATATCAGAAGCACCGCTAGTGGAGAAGTAAGTAGAACACTCTATATGAAATCATATAGAAGGTGGAACGCTCAATATATAAATTCATAAACATCGCTTTTGGGGAAGTAGGTACAACACATGATATGACATCATATATAACGCTAGTAGGGAAGTAGGTACAACACTCCCTATATTTTATCATACACAAAGCGAGTGGAGAAGGAGGTACAGCACTTGATATGATATCATACACAACGCTAGTGGGGAAGTAGGTACAACACTTGATATGATATCATACACAGTGGGGAAGTAGGTACAACACTTGATATGATATCATACACAACGCTAGTGGGGAAGTAGGTACAACACTTCATATGATATTGTACACAACGCTAATAGGAAAGTAGGTACAACTCTTCATATGATATCATGCACAACGCTAGTAGGGAAGTAGGTACAACAATAGATGTGATATCATACACAACGCTAGTGGGCAAGTATGTACAACACTTCATATGATATCATACACAAAGCTATCCGGGAAGTAGGTAGAACATTTGATATGATATCATACACGACGCTATATATGGTGAAGTAGGCACAACATTTGATACAATACAGCACACAATGCTAGTGGAAAAGTAGGCACAATATTTGATATGATATCATACAACACAGAAGTGAGGAAGCAGGTAGAACACACTATATAATTGATACACACCGTCAGTGGGGAAGTAGTTACGACACTATAAATATAATATCTTACACAACGCTAGTGGCGAAGTAGTTACAACACTTGATATGATATCATACACAACGCGAGTGGGGAAATAGGTACAACACTTGATATGATATTATACACAACGCTAGTGGGGAAGTAGGTACAACAATTTCTATATGATATCAAACACAGCGCTATTGAGAATGTTGGTACAACATTTGATACGTTATCATACACAACAACTTTGGGGAAATAAATACAACATTTGATATGACATCATCCATGTCACTAGTGGGGAAGTAAGTAAAACAATCTCTACATGATATCATACACAGCGCTGGTAGGGAAGTAGGTACAGCACTTGATATGATATCATACACAACGCTAGTGGGAAAATAGGTAGAACAAACTATATATGATATAAAACACAACGTTAGTGGGCAAGTAGGTGCAACACTTGATTTGATATCATACACTATGCAAGTGGAGAAGTAGGTAGAACACTTACTATATGATATCATACACAAAGCTGGTGAGATAATAAGTAGAACACTCTCTATATGATATCATTTGAAACATTAATGGATAAGTTTGTTCAACACTTGATATTGTATCATTCATACGTTAGTGGGAAAGTAGGTAGAATACTCTGTATGTGATATCATACACAACACTAGTAGGGAAGTAGGTTCAACACTCCATATGATACCATACACAAGGCTAGTGGAGAAATAGGCACAACGCTTGATATGGTACCATACACAACTCTAGTCGAGTACTCGGTAGAATATTCTCTATATGATATCATACGCAACGCTAGCGGGGAAGTAGACAACCCACCCTCTATATGATATCAAAAACAACGCTTGTGCGGAGGTAGGTACAGCACTTGATGTGACGTCATACACACCGCTAGTTGAGAAGTGAATAGAACACAATATGATACCATATACAACGCTAGTGGGGAAGTAGGTAGAACACTTTCTATATGTATCAAACAGAACGCTATTGGGGAAGAAGATACAACATATGATATGACATCATCCATATCGCTAGTGGGGAAGTAGGTAGACCAATCTCTATATGATATCATAGACAACGCTGGTGGGAACGCAAGTACACCACTAGATATGATATCGTACACAACGCTAGTGGGGCAGTAGGTATATCACTTGATATGAAATCATATACAACGGTAGTGAGAAAATAGGTAGAATACACTTATATGATATCATACAAACCGCTAGTGGGGATGTAGTTATTTCGCTCTAAATATAACACCACACACAACGCTAGTGGATAGGTACGTACAACACTTTGTATAGTATCATACACAACGATAGTGTGTAATAAGCGGTAGCCGAAAAGTAGGTACATTACTTGGTACGAGATAATACACTACGCTAGTGGGGAAGTAGGTACAACACTTGATATGATAGCATACACAACGCTTTCGGGAAAGTAGGTACAACACTTGATGTGACATAATACACAACGCTAGTGGGGAACTAGGTAGAGCACTTCCTATATGATATCATACACAACGATAGTGGGGAATTAGGAACAATACGATAATACAAATGCAACACTCTTTATAAGATATCATACACAGCGCTAGAACGAAGTAGTTAGAACACTCTCTATATGATATCATACACAACGCTAGAACGAAGTAGTGTAAACTTCGATGGAAATTACTAGGTTTCAAACTATAATAAACTAAAATACAATTTAGTCAGTTAGGATTTAGCAGTGGTAGCTTGTGTAAGAATGATCGGGATTGCCTCTTGTTAAGAGCCTAAATATCCTCGATCACACAGGGCGTACCTCTAGCTGTTCTTTATTGAATAATTTTCACAGAAGTACTAAGTGTTCATGACCACTTGCCTAATTTGTAAATAGACATAATAACGTAAGTCACGTTAATACATTAGCTGATATAAATAAAGTTCCATCTGAAGAAAAGTTAAAAAAAGAAAAAGAGTACTAAGTGTTCATGACCACTTGCCTAATTTGTAAATAGACATAATAACGTAAGTCACGTTAATACATTAGATGATATAAATAAAGTTCCATCTGAAGAAAAGTTAAAAAAAGAAAAAGACTCATTGGATTTTGGAGATTGGCGGGAGGACCAAAATCTATAAGTAGTAGTTCGGAGATTATAAAATCTAGTTTACAATATCCTACATCTACTATCGTCTCAAATAGGTCCCAAGTAGATGAGTCATACCAAATACTCAGGCTATTGGAGCCATCAAAGTGAATTTAGAACACTTTGGAAATATTGGAAAAAGAGCTTGTACTAAATTATTTAAAATACAAATAAAAACCAATGTATTATCTCAATTGATCTTGATATTTTAGACTGCCCGGAGGCCGTATTTCTACAGTAGTTAGAAAACTCTCTATATGATACCATACACAACGCTAGGGAGGAAGTGGGTGCAACAGTTGATATGATATCACACACATGTAAACTTCGATGGAAATTACTAGGTTTCAAACTATATTAAACTAAAATACAATATAGTCAGTTAAGATTTAGCAGTGGTAGCTTGTGTAAGAATAATCGGGACTGCCTCTTGGTAAGAGCCTTGATATCCTCGATCACACAGGACGTACTTCTTGCGGTTCTTTGTTGAATAATTTTCACTAGAATTACTAAGTGTTCATGACCACATGTCTAATTTGTAGATAGACATAAGAGCGTAAGTCAAGTTAATACATTAGCTAATAGAAATAAAGTTCCATCTGAAGAAAGTTGAAAAAAGAAAAATACTTATTGGATTTTGGAGATTGGCGGGAAAACCAGACCCTGTAAGTAGTAGTTCAGAGATTATAAAATCTAGTTTACAATATCCTACATCTACTATCGTCTCAAATAGGTCCAAGTTAATGAGTCATACCAAATAGGCTATTGGAGCCATCAAAGTGATTTTAGAACACTTTGGAAATATTGGAAAACGAACTTGTATTAAATTATTTTGAATACAAATAAAAACCAATGTGTTATCTCATTTGATCTTAATATTTCAGACTGACCGGAGGCCGTATATCTACACAACCCCCAGTAGCTTGTAGGACTACGGACGTACGTGAAGGTACGATCTAGTTCGTAAAGCGAAAACCAAAGTAAAATGGTTTTGGTCATGGCTTATCGAGTAAGTATGTGCCTATATGTACGAGTTCAAGACTCATGTTGTACTCTATGTCGTTTAGTATTTGGTCCAGTAGCCATTTCCGATGTAGGCGCCTTACGTTTACTTCTTGGTAAAGTAATAGCCAAAGGTTGTTCTTCATTAGTAAGAAAGTTCGAAGAATTTTCTGCTCTGTTGGTAAGCAGATCAGAAAGTTGTCACATAGGAAGTAGGTGGCAAATAGGAATTTTCAGATCCATCCAGGTTTGTAGTGG
Organism: Sphaeroforma sirkka; assembly: GCA_001586965.3. NCBI lineage: Eukaryota > Ichthyosporea > Ichthyophonida > Sphaeroforma > Sphaeroforma sirkka. The sequence goes on from LUCW03000481.1 coordinate 47,421, forward strand.
AATCCCTTTCTGTTTATCTCGTGTGTTCTTATGTAAACGCTTATTCCATTTCTTTTTAAAAATACGAAGAAAGTCACTAGATTCACGAAACGTATCGGAGGTTAACCAAGCTACTGTCCCATCCATAAAATGCGTCTTGTAGTAAGTGTAACCGTCTTCGGATGTTTTGTCAATTATATCTTTGACTTGTGACTCCAAAACTGGGACATCAGAATCAAATGAGCGAGCGAATGAGAGTTCGGAGGTAGGGATACGGTGAGTGCCTAGATTAGTGGCGCTAGTACCATCTATGTTATTCACTTCGTAAGTATCACTCTTCTCATCATGGTAGGAAATAACAAAGGGCCCGATTGTCTTAGGAGAGAGATCGGTAACGTTGGCATTGCGATTTATAATGTTAACATAATCGCCAACTTTGAACTGAGCTATGTTCTTAATGTTATTCCATCGGCCATACGCTTTAAGTAAGACACGATTTTGGTGCTTGAGTAAACAGGGGTACACAACGGTCTGCATATGCTCGATCTTTTATAGCCTCGGAGTAACGTGTTTCTCGGGCGCATATGTCAAACGTTGCTTCTAATTCACCATAGCAGCCAAAGGAATAGTGAAATGGGAGTGTTCCAGTTTGAGGATTCATGCAGTTATTCATTTGAGTCTGAACCCATTTCAAATGATAAGGTCACATATCCTCAACGTCATCTAGTGTGGTACGCAATAGCTTCTTTAGTTCTCTATGACGTGTCTCATTTGCACCCTGCGTTTGAGGTTTAAAAGGAACACCACGCCTATGGGTCATGCCTGATACGAGTATAAGTGCCTCCATTATGTCGGTACAAAACTCACTACCGTTATAAGAACATAGTACTCGGGGGAAACCAAAGTCATTAAAGACGCGATAGCATAAATCTGCCACTGTTGCGGGCGTTTGTTCGGTATTGCATAAAGCAAGTTATAGCCCAAAGCCACACGTAAGAAATGACAGACATATACATCGCCAGTATGCTTGGATTGCGGGAGTTTAACCAAATCGACTAAGACTCGGCGCATCGGTTGGTCTTCTGTCACACTTTTTAGGGGTGCCCAACCGTAGCGCTTGATCTGGTTCTTTTCATAATCAGTACAGCGTTGGTATACTTCACGTATGGTTTCTTTCAGCGCCGGGTGATCAAACCCTGCACGAATAGCCATTTTATAAGTATGCTCATATGCTCGATGAGTTAGATTAGGTATTATTTTAACTCTGCTCTCGAGCTCTTCTAAGTCAGTCAGATTCAGTGTAACGCTGGCTGGATGAACCATAGTCCCGTTAGATAGGGCAACTTCAGTATCAGGAGGGGTAGGCTCCTGAGATACGTAATTAACAACATTAGATTGTTGAAGTATCTTCTTCAGTTGTTTCTTCAGTTGTTTCGCAACTCCTGGCTGTTCTTTAAGCAGTGCTTTAAGTTGAGTGCGAGCTTCAGGTTATCTTAGAGCTTTGAGTCTTTGCTCCATGGCCTTAGCTAGTTCCATGTTTTTACGATCTAATGCCGTCTCAATCGGTATTATCTCGACTGCATTCTTGTTCGGTGCATGTGTTATACGAGTCTTGAGCTTTTGTTCAAACTCCTTAGACTCCTCTAGTTTAGCTAAGAACTCGGTTAAGGGCTTCCACTTATTGGTACCCACAGGACCGATGCGACAAACGATGGTGTGTTTCCAAGAATAGGATTCCTGAGACGAACGTGTTGGTTTCACGATCGACATAGATAGGCTAGTCTTGTATCATATTAATTAAATCACGTATTCATGGGTAGGAGCTACGTAAGGGACAACACAGCGTAATGGTAGTTTTATTAATATTAACATAGTTTAACAACTGTGCGATAAGTTGCCAAGGTGGGTTAGCCCACGCATTATGCTTTGATAAGTTAAGCTGAAAGGCATCACCTTTAAGATGAGTCAACGTCCTAAAATCAGAAACCTGTTTGTTACGTTCTGCGGCGAACATATCAACAGTAAATGGACCCCATCTTGATTGAGCGAGGTTAAACTATTTCTTATTAAGCATCCAATCGGTTGCTAATAACTCTTTAACTGTTTTCTGGTAGTCAGGGACAGGTCGAGAGAGCATGTCAGGAAGATGATTATATATTCCTGGTATGTGTGTACTGTTAAAAGCGAACTTAGCAATAATGTCATGCCAGCGGCTCACCAACTGTGAATCAGGGCTCATGTCTTTTAAATGTGTTAAAGACTTTTCATCACAGGCGACAGTGAAGTAACTTACATAAAGGTAGTCTTTAAAATATCTTAGCGCAGTAACTATAACAAGGAGCTCTTGTTTAACGGTAGGGTGATTCCGTTGACTCTTATTATAACTCTTGCTAAAGAATTGTATGTAACGTGGTTTACCATTTATCGTTTGGTATAGCACTCCACCTACCGCTCGATCCGAAGCGTCGGTTGCTACTTGGAATGGAACGCCATCCACAGGGTATTGCATGATGGATGCGTCCATTACTTTACTTTTGACTAGCTTAAATGCATCATGACATTCTTTAGTCCAGAGCTTTCTCAAAGAACCTTTGTGCAGCGGTAGATGACTAAAAGGCTTTAAGTAATGAGAAAGATGAGGTACCGAATCCGAGAAGAAGTTAACTAACCCACACAAAGAGTTCACATCTCTTTAGTAATCGGAGTTGATAAATCCAACAGAAATTGTTCTTTACCGGAATCAATTTCTACCCCTGCTGCAGATACCTTGAAACCAGGTAAGTGCATAGTATCGTTAGCAAAAAAAAAACACTTATCCTCGTTAATCTCAAGTTTGGCATGAATTAGTCGCTTTAAGACTTCGTTACCGAGTTTAGCATGTTCATGTGCTGTCTTTGTAAAGATAAATATATCATCTAAATATTCTGATACGTTATGCGACAGGTCCGCAAATAGTTCCATCATAACTTGTTGGAAGAAAGAAGGCAACATGTGTAAACCTTCAAGTGCACCCTTAAACTGGTACTTCTTACCTTGCCAAGTAAAGGAAAGGCATTTCCTATGCGGCCCATATATTTGTAATTGATGGAATGCAGCTTTTAAGTCTACCTTGGAAAAGATAGTCGCACCTTCCATTTTGCGTAGTATCTCGCTAGTATTTGGTAAGGAAAAACTATGTTGCGGGATTAGTTTGTTGATTGGCGACAGGTCTCCTACTACTCTTGTTTTACTAAATGTTCCATCATATTTATATTGATCGACCGCTAAGAAAGCTAAGTTGACTGGGGTTGAACCATAATTGATTTTAATTAGACCCTGTTTTAACCAATCTTCAATTTGGGGTTTGACAACGTCTTTGTGTCTCCAACTTACGTAGTTATGTGAAGGACACTTTAACTTAGAGAAGTCGACGTTTGTCAAGTCAAGCTCAACGTACCCGTTAGAGAACTTAAACATACACCAGTCAGTTATTGCAATCTTTCTGTTTTGTATAATTAAGTCCATAATTATATCAGTAAAGTGCGGAACCATATCCTTTGCTTCACCTTCCAGAGGTTTATACATCTTTAACATGTTATCATCTGACTGATCTTTATTTGAGTCTAGCCCATTAGGCAGACCAGTGAGAGTTATACCTAAAGTGAGAAGATCAGTCATACCTATAATTAAATCGTGTTTCTGAGACATGTCAGTAACGATTAGGTGAGTCTTTACTTTTTTTCTATTTGACAACATTATGTGTACATAGTCAATGGCTTCTTCGCAAGTAGTAACTTTCCCATTTGCCAAGATTGAATTAGTTGTTTCGTTATGGATAGCCATATCTATAGCGTTGGCTACTCGGCGTGAGATAGCAGAGACTTCAGCCCCTGGATCAAAAAGTGCTATAACTTTTTTTAGCTTCATTTACATAAACGGTTTGAAATATACGTTCATCTCCTTTGGTATAGATTTTATTGAACTTTTTCTCATAAACTTGCTCTAGTGCACACATATAGAACTGTCAGTGCTTAACTTGGACGTCCGGCATGTCCTTGCAACCATCTTTGTCCCAACCGTTAGTACCCTTGCAAGTAGTACACTCTTTCATGTAGGGATAATATTATATATTCCAAATGTATGAACATATGGTATGGCTCTCATAGTAGCTGTAGTGGTTCAGGAAAGATTGATGGGAAGAAGTGGTCAGTAAATTCCCGTTTGAAGCTTGGGCCAAGTGAGTCGACAGTCAATTCGGGCCGGTGTTGACAAAACACTGTTCCTATCGAATGTTCTATATATTCGCTTGCTGACCTACTAAATAGAGTACCCACCTCTGTGGTACGGATCGGGTCTGCGCCGTGTAGTGCCGCGGAATGGGTTAGTGCAGAGTATGAAATACCGAGAAGGACCAGGTTATCCGTCATAATCCGGTCGAGGACCGAGGATAGGGGTAAGCCAATGCCGCACCAGAGGGCCTCAGGTTCGAACCCCGGCTCGGAATATTTTTTCTTCGGTATAGGAAGAATATCGACCACGTGGGATATGATCAAAGGGTCAGAAACTGCGGCTGCGACTAGTTCCTTTACAAAATCATCTTTGCGGTTCAAATGACGTCAAGATTGAGAAGATCCAACCACTCGTTGTCGAGTTATGGTGTCCCCAACATATGCGTCTTCCGCACCAACATTCGGTGGCGAGGCATTCAGTGGCGAGGCATGCAAACGTCGCCATCTTTGTTGATAGGTGGATTGGGCTGACTTTCAGTAGTAATAAATGTAAACTTCGATGGAAATTACTAGGTTTCAAACTATATTAAACTAAAATACAATTTAGTCAGTTAGGATTTAGCAGTGGTAGCTTGTGTAAGAATGATCGGGACTGCCTCTTGTTAAGAGCCTAAATATCCTCGATCACACAGGGCGTACCTCTAGCTGTTCTTTATTGAATAATTTTCACTAGAAGTACTAAGTGTTCATGACCACATGCCTAATTTGTAGATAGACATAATAGCGTAAGTCACGTTAATACATTAGCTAATAGAAATAAAGTTCCAGCTGAAGAAAGTTGAAAAAAGAAAAATACTTATTGGATTTTGGAGATTGGCGGGAGGACCAAAATCTATAAGTAGTAGTTCAGAGATTATAAAATCTAGTTTACAATATCCTACATCTACTATCGTCTCAAATAGGTCCCAAGTAGATGAGTCATACCAAATACTCAGGCTATTGGAGCCATCAAAGTGAATTTAGAACACTTTGGAAATATTGGAAAAAGAGCTTGTATTAAATTATTTAAAATACAAATAAAAACCAATGTAATATCTCAATTGATCTTGATATTTTAGACTGACCGAAGGCCGTATTTCTACATAAACCGTCAATCTCGAGACGATCCCTCCACTTGTTCAGGAGATATAGCCTTTCCAATATCTGACTTTTTGCGGTCAGATGGCGAGCTGATGGGAGGCACACGGACGCTGGCGATCCTTTCCGCGGCAGTTGAGACCTCTTCTTTCAAGGTTTTAGGGTCCGACGAGTCATCCTCAGTTTTCATCAGAACCAAGCTCAGAAACGGCGTCTTCTACAGCTTCAACGGCAGGCTCAGTATCAGACGGACCAGTGTCCCCAGTAACCTCAGGAACCTCAACAGGCTTAGCAGGCTTAGAGCTGGTGGCTCCCTTGCCTAAGAATTTCCTTTAACCATAGTAATAGCTCAAGAACAGGGAAATTAATAAGGTCTAGGTATAGTGACTAGCGTGAAGCTTACTTTAGGGTAGTATAGCCACTAGGAGATAGTATAGAATACTTACAGTCTTGTCGCTGGATAGTAAGCAATTGTTAGACAGTCTAGAAGCAATACACTACGGTAACTACTAAATAACTGAAAAATATGTAAACTTCGATGGATATTTCTATGTTTTTAAACTATGTTATATAAACTGATACAATTTAAGTCAGTTAGGATTTAGCAGTGGTAGCTTGTGTAAGAATGATCGGGACTGCCTCTTGGTAAGAGCCTTAATATCCTCGATCACACAGGACGTACCTCTAACTGTTCTTCATTAAACAATTTTCACTATAAGTACTGTGTTCATGACCACATGGTTAATTTATAGATAGACACAAGAACGCAAGTCAAGTTAATACATTAGCTAGTATAAATAAAAGTTCCATCTGAAAAGAAGTTAGAAAAAGAAAAAGACTTATTGGATTTTGGAGATTGGCGGGAAGACCAAAACCTGCTAGTAGTTCAGAGTTTATAAAATTTAGTTTATAATATCCTACATCTACTATCGTCTCAAATAGGTCCAAGTAAATGAGTCATATCAAATACTCAGGCTATTGGAGCCATCAAAGTGAATTTAGAACACTTTGGAAATATTGGAAAAAGAATTTGTATTAAATAATTTTAATACAATTAAAAACCAATGTTATTTCATTTGATCTTGATATTTTAGCCTGACCGGAGGTCGTATTTCAACATAGGGCTCCTTCATGACATGGAGTAACGCATCGAGATATCGTATGATAAATTGACTCCGACGCGGCTTCACGATCCTCCTGAATAAACATTTCACGTTGAGTCTCATAGTAGTCGTCGGGTGGTGTAGCGGCTTCGAAATAGTTGTAGGCGACCCTGTTTCATCAGGATCATATCCAATTGAGCTTTCTATTGGTTCCATTGGACCGGCTTCTCCAAAATCAGGAATTTAACCTTTGGTTTCAAATCAAAGCTTGTCATTCTCAGAGTAGAGACAAAACGTACCTGATAAGTTATTGTTTTCAGATATCAAAGTATCTTATAGTGTTTTGAGTTTTAAGCGAATGGTTGTCATTTATTTGATTCGAGTCCCTGCTTTTATATGCATTGGACTCGTAATCCTTGAGCCATGAAAAAACACCTTAAGGTGAAAAAAGGTTCTCACTTAATCTACGATCCAATCTAAAGCCAGCGTCGCCACGTCTTCAACTGATCGTGGCTTCCATTGTAATCGTTGGCCTTATACGTTTAGATTGTACTCCTTCGATATTTAGGGATGGCCTTATGCCCATCAGAGAATTTCTATAATAATATTTCCGTACTCCCGGCACTTCGGCTCTGATAACCTTGGTGTTTGACCGTAGATTTATGCTTGGTAAACAATCCTGGTTTACTGTGATCAATATATATATTTATATATATATATATATATATATATATATATATATATATATATAATATATATATATATATATATATATATATATATATATATATATATATATATATATATTATATATATATATATATATTATATATATATATATATATATATATATATATATATATATATATATATATATATATATATATATATGTATATATATAATATATATATATATATGCAATAATATAGCCAATATATATAATATATATATAATATATATATATTATGTTAATGTTAATAATAATAATAAATATATGCGTATATTACTGTAATATGTACAATGCATATTATGCGTAATACATGTATGCATATATGCACATACGTGCATATGCATGTATCATGCGTATTATGTACATATGCGTACATATAATAATATATGTACACAATATGGCATAATATATAATATTATATATATAATATATTAATATATATATATGTTAATATTACATATAATATATATATACAGTATTATATATATAATATGTATTATATAATAATATTAATATCATAAGATATTATATGTCAATTATATATATATACATGTCATATAAATATATGCGTAATATATATACATGTATCACATATACATATACGCTATAACATGACACATATATATACATATATATATATATATATATATATATATATATATATATATATATACATATATGCATATATATATATATATATATATATAATATATATATATATACATATACATATTTTTATATTTATATATAAATACATATATAGAAATATAGAAATATAGAAATATATATATATATATATATATATATTGTGGATACACTTACTTCGATTGACACAGTAGTAGACAAGTACCGTTCGGAGTTTGAGTTGAGCCCGAGAAATATGCATTCAAACCCCTAAATCTTGTGACATATCAAATCTTCCTCGCTGATCTTATACTTTATTTACTACTTTCATCATGCTGAAATGCACCGCAAAATCAGACCCGATAGCCCCATAGTCTACTCTAGAGGTTACCACTTGGTCACCCGCCGTTCTGTGCATCTATACAGTGCACACACACGTGCACGCCCCTCTACCATTCTTTCATAGGGAAATACAGACATATCATACATGTCAATATGCTATGGCTTATTCAGACATATCATACATGTCAATATGTTACAACTTATACAGACATATCAATATGTTATGGCTTATACAGACATATCCTACATGCGAATATGCTATGGCTTGTCATACGCTGTAGGCGTGTATGAAGGGGCACAGAAGATTGTGTTCGGAAGTGTGCCTGTGTGAGTGTGTGTGAAGACGGACCCGGCTCATTTATGTCTACAACCATAGCCACACCTTATCACAATGTCACACCACCATCGAGCATCAACGCTCGGGCACTCGTTGACAGTATAACGCAATCTCTCTCTCTCTAGATTGTTTTAGGTTTTAGGGTTGTGGGGTGTACGCTCCATTGCCAGCCGATGCGAAACCGCACAGGACACACACGGGTGCTCCAGGAATGTATCTGTGTCCTGCACGTGTGCACGTTATCACAGTGATACGCTGTATGCGTGATGTAGGGATGTATCGGTGCCCTGCCCGATATCACAGTGATAGTTTGTTGTATGCGTGATGTTAGCGGTGAACCGTGCTGCACACTGCGGCGTTGTACTGTCGTATTGCTAAGCTAGTCGATCCCGTCGGGGCTGAAGCACTCGGGCGCAGAGTTGGAGTGTGTTGTAATGCATAAGCCCGCGTTGTGCTTGTGTGTGGTGGTCTGGATGTATGTTGTGGGTGTGCGTGCGGGTGAGAGGGAGAGTGATAGCAGCTGCGTCATACATAGATCGGTGTGTGGTGCTGTTTCGTACAGTTGTATATATAACACACTGTACTCGAGACTCGTACTTGTACGCTGCTGTGTGGTGATGTAGTGTCAAGTGGTGGTGTGGCGTTGTATTGGGTTTGGACTGTTTCGCGAGAGATGTGTGTAAGAGCCGTCTAAGTGCAGCCGAAGAGAAGCCGTTCCTCTACATCCCCTTCAACAGAACTGTTGGTGTCGGAAGACAAATATGGCACATGTTAATAAAGCACCAACAATAGTGTATGTAACATTCGAGACGATAAATGGGTGTATAACAGGTGGAAGATATACACTGATAATGATGTTGTAGGTCAACGGACAGAATGACTTCATATTCAGAAGAAAAACTCTTCTGATTATAAATCAAAGGACACTGCATGTACTTTCACATTGAATACGGATACGGATAACAGACTGAAATTCCTCGTATTCAGAGATACATACATATACACGAATAAAATAATATATGATTACTTAACACACACACACACACACATAAATTTATACATATATAGATAAAAACATATGCATACATATATACATATATACGAATATATATATATATATATATATATATATATATATATACATATACATACATGTCCATGTCTATATACTTGAAACAATTCTTACCATCACTAAGCCACGCAGAAAAGAGACAGAATACAAGCGTACAAACCCCAAAGTCGCACACACCCCAACCACAAACAAAACACACCCTACCTTCCACTTGTTGCCGCACACATTACAGGTTACAAACGTCGTCATGGGCTCATCGGCACTGCGTGTCTGCATCTGGAAGAAGGAGGTATCGTTCTTCTTGCACTTGCCACATTGGAACTGGTGTGTCTGTGTGCGATTCGCCACATTGCCAATCTGTGCATCCATCTCCGCCTCTTTCCTCGCGCGTTCAATCTCCGCGAGGATGTCTTTGTTGGCGAGTTCCTGGAGATCGCATGCGTGCATATGCATGCATGCATGTAGCGTAGAAGGGTTAGGGTTTCCATACAGACAGACCACTCTTCGGCGTATACAGACCATTGCGATACATCGATATACTTTGGTGCTATCTATGGTTCGTATGAGGTAACACGGTAGCTCGACTGGGACATACCTGAGTGGACATGGTGGCCAGTTGTTTGGCTGAGATGTCGCCCTCCAGCACCCGTTTGCGTAGGTCGTGGTTCTTTACATCTTGTAGATTTGAACGTCTGCAGTAGGGTCCCAAGGTAGATAGTTTTAAGGTAGGTAAGGGTATAGAATAGACCACTCAGAGGTGAACGAAGTAGAGCTATACATGGTATGGTATGGAATGGTATAGTATGACATTGTTTGATATGAATCTCGCATCATGAAGGCTGACAGTTACCGGGGGGCGCAGGCAGTTAGCGCCACAGGCAGCCCAGAATATATTAAATACATGGATACTAAGATACATACATGCATACACACACATGCACACATACATACACACATACATACACACATGCACACATACATTCACACACACATACATACATACATACATACATACATACATTCACATACATACATGCATACATACATACATACATTCGCATACATACATGCAACCATGATAAGCAATTGCGGAAACCTATAGCTATCGCACTGTACAAACGCAAAACAGAAGCACACTCACTGAAACAAAGGGTATTAATTCCAATACCCCACCACGACAGGACAAACTGCCCAGAAATGTACACAGGGACACTGAGAGGTGTTTACACACCTACTCCTGACTAGATTTAAACTTTTGGTCATATGTACATAAGAACACTATGAGGTGTTTACATACTTACTCCTGACTAGATTTTAAACGTTTGGTCATATGTACACAAGAACACTGAAAGGTGTTTACATACCTACTCCTGACTAGGTTTTAACCTTTTGGTAATATGTACACAAGAACACTGAAAGGTGTTTACATACCTACTCCTGACTAGGTTTTTGTACTTTTGGTCAACCCCGGGGTGGAGCTCGAATATGGCAGTCTCCAAAGCGGAGGCGATATTCCCCACATCGTACTGGCTGGCTGTATAATGTGAACACACACACACACACACACAGATATATGCAGAGGAGTGTAATAGTAAAAGTGTGAGAAAATACACAGATGTATGTCTACATACGGTCAGGTGAATATATGTAGATCAGCGAACTTGAAATAGTAGTACTATGTGTAGTGAGGTAAATGAACTGAGGCAAAAACCTATATATTTATGTATATATATGCGTGTATATAAATATTTTAGATATATATATACAATATAGTTAATATTATTGTAATCCCCTCCTTCTGACATGTACCTTGGCATCTAGTACATACATAATACATATCGTCATTATACCTACCTTTCTCATCTGTCTTTAGTGCATTCGCTAGCATAGTCCGGCACGTGTCGCGTGTAGCGTTGCCAGTCTTCACCACTCCCGCCACTTCCACAGACACCCTTCGTTTTATTGCGTTGTTCGTGGGCTGTGCTGGTGCCGCGGGTTTGGGTGGTTCTGGCTTTACCTACAGAGTGTGAAGAAGATGCAGTATTGCAGTTGGAATATAAATTAAATATGGAATTACGCTCTACTTACACAAGGTAAAGATACAGCTGACATAGATGCATGACTAGTTGTGATCTACATGCAAAATGTATGGATACGATTTGAAATAAGAGACACATACATGGAGCTGCTTTTTATATACAGAATGTAAATACTCGTCAAAATAGATGTATAAAATAGCGACTTTTAACTTCCAGAATGGCTATACCTTCAGCCTGTATATGTACAGTTGAGATAGATAGATAAATGACTCGATGTTTGCTCACACCATCTAATTATACGGATAAACCGACTATTGCATAGTATGTATAGTATATTGTTCCTATATATGGAGAGAAGTATCTAAGTCGACTAACGTTTCACTAAACGTATGTGCATATACAGCATTGAGATAGAAGGATCCTCCTATGTGAGAAGAGCACTGTTCTTAACTTGGTTTCGCGTCATCAGTTTTATAGTGTGAGAATATGAATATGAACTGTCTTGACGAAAGAGGCCTAGAACACAATTGCCGTTGCAATAGTATGTGCAAAGCACACTGTAACAAACTCACAAATACACTCTTTAAAGCAGATACAAACTCACAAGTACACTCTTTTTAAAGTATATACAAACATAGTCGTAGTCAGTAGCATAGTGCTAACTCATACAGGGACACACACTTGAGAACATGTCCCAGTCGTATCCCTCAGGACTAGGTGATGCGAGAACTATACATGTATGTACCACCACCCACCTTGGGCTGTGGATTTGGAGTTGATTTTGTATACTAAACATATATGTACAACTACACACCTTGGGCTGTGGTTTTGGAGTTGATTTAGTAAACTAAACATGCATGTATAACTGCACACCTTGGGCTGTGGTTTCGGACTTGTCTTTGGGACTGAACTCTCAGTGGCAGGAGGTGCACTCGCCACGGAAGGCTGTGAGGACAGGGCAGCTGGGTTGTGATATAAGTATATTGTGATACAAATACATTGTGGTTTTAGTGTTCAATTGAAGTATGTTGTGATAAGGATATGTTGTGGTTTTAGTGATAAATTGAAGTGGGTTGTGATACAAATATATTGTGGTTTTAGTGTTAAATTGAAGTATGAGGACAACCCCCCCCTCGGGACTGATATCTTAGGTATAGTAATCCAAATTAAATTATGTGGACAAAAAGCCCGGATAAATATATTGAGGTATCTATATTAATTAAAGTATGAGTGCCCCGAATAATATCCAAGTAACCTGAAGCAGAACGGGGTAACAGTAAAATAGCAAGGGCGTGCTCACGGGACAGAAATCTATATTGAGATACTGAGATATGCGTATGGTACAGATATTGATATACTAAGATACTGGGATATGCGTGTGTACATGAATAGACAAGGAGAAGCACGTACAACGGAAGAATTTTACTGAGACTCTTGAGATGTGCGTATGACATAGATGTCTATACTAAGATACTGGGATATTCTTATGATACAGATATCTATACTAAGGTACTGGGATATGTGTGTACACGTGAATAGACAAGGAGAAGCATGTGCACAGAACAGTATATGGAAACAGCCGGTAATACAGTCTTTATAACCACATGGAGAGACAGCTTACGCCTAGCAAACAATCTGGAGCATGGAGTACGAGACCATATCGGTTGCCATATAAAGAGCTGACAACTATACGAGCCTCAGAAGAAACTAAGCCAGCATGGAGTGTATCCCTTATATGGTATGGCTATGTTACCGCTACTATACAGTTGGCATGCAAAGCCCAGCCTCAAAGAAGCAGGTATGGGTTGATATAATAGGTAGATGTATACTTGAAGTGCCTGACAGGGAGTAGGAATAGATATACACTGGATGTCGCCTACACGGTATAATGATGAATATATTTGAAGTGTCGTACAGAGTATATATATTGATATATACTTGATATGACTGCGGTGAGCACTCACATTGCACATTGGCATGTGCATGTGGAATCGAGTTCATCTATCTATATGTACAACGATATACATATACACATATACACATGCCATATATATATATATATATATATATATATGCATTCATATACGTACATGGTACATGCCCATGTGGATACCCCCGGGATATCAGGCGCGGAGACGGAACAACCAAACCAACACATGACAGTTACACATTCAGTGTATGATAGCATGACGTAGGTGTGATCTATGCATGCAGTATGTATGCATCCTGTGGATTTGGTGCATGTATGCATTATATCGAAATTCTGCCTGTGTACCAGCTAGAGAGAGAGAGAGAGATATATGTATATATATAAACCCTAAAAACCTTATCCTAAAACATATATATATATATATACATATGTATACGTAGATAGACTCACCTCCGCCCGCACCAGCGATCTTCTTCCAGTCGGCTATGATGTCCATGCATTTCTTCTTCACATCAGCATCTGAAGTCGATTTCTTAAGCTTTTGCAGTGTCTTGCCGATCTTAGTTTCCTGTGCATATGGAACGTACGAGGATATTCGCAATGTTACTTACCAAGCCCATTATCTCATAAGCATACTTGTTAAACCAATCATCTCATAAGCACACTTGTTAAACCAATCCTCTATTAAGGCACATGGGTGTTGCGTAGACCGGTGCGTTTGTGCCAGTTCTCTGCACAAGCAGGTACTACTCTTTAAGCTTCAATTACTCATTTCAGTACTTAAGTTTGTCGTGTATGTATGAATTACTCCAGGCATGCAAGGCACACCCTTCACATGGAAGTAGACGTACATGAACCAACCACCGATAGCCTGCATATACACGTGGATAGCACACCCTTCACACGGATGCAGACGTACATTAACCAACCACCGATAGCCCACATATACACGTGAATAGCACATCCTTCACACAGATGAAGACGTACATTAACCAACCACCGATAGCCCACATATACACGTGAATAGCACACCCTTCACATGGATATTGACGTATATAACAGCCATACAAACAGATACCTACAACAGGCAATCATATTTACCGCACCAACACCTATCATGTTATTGAGCTGCTTACAGACTATACCAGGGGCATGGTGTATACTTGGTGTGAACGCTGCCACGCCTATAGTCTGTGTAAGGTGCAGGTGGTAAAATAGTCATACCTTCAGGATTTTGAGATCGATTTTGACCTTTTGCAATTGCCTTAAGATATCCAGCGATTTCGTGTCATCCTACAATAACCAAGAGTAATGTAAAATTAAGGATTAATGTGCTCAAGAGAAACGTTAAAGTAAGGATTAATGTGCTGGATATAGACATGTACAATTGTCAAGAGAAACGTTAAAGTAAGGAATAATGTGCTCAAGAGAAAGAAAGTAAGGATTATTGTGCTGGATATGGCCATGTGTAATGGTTAAGAGAAACGTTAAAGTAAGGATTAATGTGCTTGATATAGACACGCAGACAGTCCACGTACGCATGTTTATATTTGAACAGGCACTAGCGGTGGTTACTGT
>LUCW03000481.1:67500-90000 GCA_001586965.3 Sphaeroforma sirkka
CGTGTGTGAGTGTATGTGTGTGTGAGAATTTATTGTGTGTATGTCTGAATGTATGTGTGTACGTGTGGGTGTGTGTGAATGTACGTGTGTGTATGTGTGAATGTATGTGTGAATGTGGGAATGTACGTGTGTACGTGTGGGTGTGTGTGAATGTATGTATGTGTATGTGTGAATGTATGTATGTGTATGTGTGAATATGCGTGTGTGTATGTGTGAATATGCGTGTATATATGTGAAATACAACGTGTGTATGCGTATGGGTGTGTGTATGGGTCACGAGTCTGGATATGTGTATTGGTAGGGGGCTATCCGGTTGGTGTGTGTTTGTGTATGGCTATGTGTATGGCTATGTATATATACACGTGGACCATACAATGTAGTAGACGTGTGCGTGTGTGAGGTAGTCATGTCTGTTCAACCACTGTCAGAGGTGGCTGACTATACTCCTATAGATAAGGAGCCATGTGTACGTGTAGTTTGTAGTCGTGGAGATTTTCGGTACTTGTGTATCCGATGACCTACACCACTGTGTATGTACGCTAGTGTGTCGATCAAGGGAAAGTATCTGACAAGTACGTTAGTATGCACAAGGATGTGTACGCTCTACTCAAAGAGCGGGGCGGGGTAGAAGTACGAGACAGTAACCTGTGTATAGATATATGTAACTGTTTGGGTCTGTATTGATACATAAGAGTCGTATTTGTGTATGCTGCAATACGAGATAGGGACCTGTGTAAAGATATATGTGTCTGTTTAGGTCTGTATTGATATATACGATTCGTATTTGTGTATGCTGCAATACGAGATAGTGACCTGTGTATAGATATATGTATCTGTTTGGGTCTGTATTGATATATAAGAGTCGTATTTGTGCATGCTGTAATTAGGTGCTTTGGGGTATATGCGTAATGCGCGACTTAGAGACGCGTCTGCATTGACTACAGTGTTCGACCTATACCCCTAAAACCTTATATTATTCAATCCCTAAAGCCCTCAACTCTAAACCTGTAAATGAACACAAACCCCAAACTCCAAAATCTAAAGTGAGCACATGGGATATATAAGCCAACCCCTCCTTATTGCATCAAACATAGGTGATACTTGCGAGTAGCGTTAGCCCATCAGTATATATATATATATATGTATGTGTATGTGTGTGTATATGTATATGTGTAATATATATATATATATATATATATATTGCTCTGGACACACAGGAGAAAATCACACACGCACAAATACGCACACTCACTTCGCTCTCAATGCGCCACATCACTCATCAGCCGTTGCGGAGTTGGACATTCTGGACCTAGGAGACGGTTTGCACACTATCCTCGTGAAACTCAGTTCACCCGCTACCACTGGGGCTGCTAACCAGTTTGCAGTCAACGGTAAGTTCACCGATCAGACTTCTATGTACATACATACATATATATATATATATATATGTATACATATGTATATATAAATATATATATATGTGTATATATATATATATAAATATGTGTATATGTATATTCCGTTTATGCTGGTATATATTTCTGTATACGCTTCCACGAATCCATTCATACCATTCCCGTATTGTGAATCTGATACGTAATGAAGCCATTGTACACAGTGACAAATAAAATGAAACACTTAAATGCCAGTACTTTATATTTTTTTTTTTTGATATCAAAACACAGTTCCTCTGGTAAGCGTGAAATGCCTTATTAATATCTTTGAAAATTCGAAATCAAAAAATTGTATTTCTAAAACTATGTAGACACGGAAGTTATGTGTATGTGCATATGTATGTATGTACGAATGTATGTATGTATCTACACACACATATACATATTTACATATCCACAACAAACATTATTCACCTTAGCGGCTTCGCGCACTCGGTCGAAGAGCACTTCTGACGAAATGATTCATAAAACTCACTCATACCTTTTAAACGAAAAAGTCTCTATGTGACCAATCACTTGAGCAGGCTAGTGAGTCCACCAATACAGCACAAACAGACACTCAAAATTCACACATGCTCGATTAAAACACACAAGCACACACATATACACACACAGATAAGCTCATTGGTGATGTAATGGAGAAGGTCGCGCGGGCCACCAATGACAAGTACGTGGCTGTACTTACCGCTAGCGAGCCATCTGAGTACCTCGATCTCAACTTTGTTCACAAGCTCAGCACTGTTAAGCATCGACGACAGGCTGTAGAGGGGGATGCTGAGCGGTCTGAAGGTGGTGCCAAGGCTATTGACCCGGCTACTGTACAGAATAGGTATTGTGTGTGGGGGGGAGAAGGGCCGTGTATTGGTATTTGTGTGTATTGTCTGGGACCGTTTTCTACACGGACGTGTTAGTAATACATTTGATTATACAAAGTGATACATATATAGTCAGATTTGTTTACACACACACACACACACATATATATATATATACTTATCTTGCTCTCATCCTGAATCTGTCTCGTTCTACTCCCTGCTGCGCAAACAGATACTTCTCTGCGCCTATCATTACCGGTCTGTTTGTGCTGGCAATCTTCACCTTCCTGATTTACTTTGGCAGCTACACCTTGTGTGAGATGCAGTCGCCTATTCGCTTCCAAGATCCATCGATCCCACTGGTGGGTAAGGAGGAGTAAATTATAGGTATTCCCGAGCAAAAATCTATGAAAGAAAAATAATAAAGGCATTTGGGTTTAAACAGGCGCATGAGGGTCGTTTCAGATAAGAACATCGTCTGCAGTAGTAGAATGTTGGAAAGAAGTCATTACACATAGAGCATATAATACCTAATATATGGATATCACACCTCACGACCTACGAACGTAGACTCGCTTGCATTATTGAGCACTCACTGCTATGGAAGATAGCGAAGTGGCGGTCTCGCATCACTGCTGTGTTGTATCATGGAAGAATCACTGCCGCATTACCCTAGAGGATAACTGAGCGCACATCCATCTCACCATATCTTGTGGCTGAGAATCTTTATTTGACGTGCACACTGACTACAACCAATTATATTCTCTGCGTTATTACTGGTCCGGCGCAGATTGTTTGTTCCGTGTTACAATTATAGCCTTTTTTTGTATTTTGTTTATTTGTTTTTTTTTTACTGCAATCGGGTCAGATGATGGGATCCTTTTGTTTATTTCGCACACTTTCAATGTGCAGACACCCTGAATGAATAGCGAAACGGAACATGCGTGCGTACAAGTTGTTTGAATTCGCAGAGAATTCTAAAGAACTTAATAGTACGGGATATGAATCGGTGGAGGCGGGGTATAAAAAAACCGACAACAATATCGCCTGACAAAGAGAATAGTTGCAGTTTCCTAAAATTCGATCATGGAAGAAAAGCTTGTGATACATTGGCTACGGATATCAAATTGTGAGTTGATAATCAGTGTTCTGTATATATTAAGGAGAGACTAGAGTTTTGTATACTGAAATGGGGTTGCATTCCTCCTTAAGACAAATAATTAGACTTTGATACACAGGGAATATTGATGTATATGTGTATATCAATAGTCAAAATATTTAGCCAGGCTGAAATATCTGATATTTTGGCATCCAAATGGGACTGTCTCTTACAATCTAATTTATACGCAAGACAGCCGCATATATCTTCTGTTAACCAAATAAGCAACGCTTGCAAACGATTAAATGAATATAAAAGCCCTCTCTCCCTGTTTGTTTAAGCCATGGTACATTCAATAATGGTTGGTCACTACTATATTTCATGATACCACGGGTATGTCACTATCACCAGCTAAACATCCCATAGGCTTCGGTTGTATTCTAAGTTCCCAATCTGGCCTATCTTTGAGGAGACAACCGTGTGCGTTCATTGAAGGTTATCACGCTGCTTTAGGTCCAGTATTCAGTGCAGCTTTTTGAAGTGCACTCGGACTGCCATGGACACAGGGGCCACTTGGGAGTGCGAATTGATGAGAGGATTGTTCATTATCTGTTATTTGTTTTTGTATTTTTAGAAACAACCCACAAAACCAAAATCAAAAAGAAAAATATTTTAGGGGTTGTTTAACACCCCATCCATGTACTAAGGGGACCTGATTTTTAAGAAGCAAACCTAATCCACTATATCTGGTTTTGGATATAATCCTAATTTGTTTCTAGACTTAATCTAGAAACATTTCAAAATAATTTTGTAAAGGCGCTATGTCAATAGCTCTACTGGTTCACAAAGTTATGTATCGATTTATGAACAGGATTGTGCACTTTTCGACCATGTCAAATCCTGGATTTCCACGTCGCGTATTAGCAGTTTGAACTTTCTGAGGGTTCTCAAATAAAACAAATGCAAGTATTTTTAGTTCAGAACCTATCATTGTGGTATAGAGTGCTTATTATACTTGCTCAAAAGCACCATTCACGTGCATGCCCAGCAATGACATCCTTTGGTGTGCGTATTCAAATATATTGCTTCGTTATGTTTTCAGACTTTCGTTTTACTTGTATAAGCATAATCAAACTATAATAATGTTATTGTAATCACTTGTGGGTGAATATGTAGTGAGTTTTGACCAAAAGTTTAGGAATTGAGATTCATCGTGCAATCGATTGCATGGCATATCAATTGGCGTAAACACACTTTTTCTTGATTTTAGCAGCTGTAGCTTGCTCTACGGTTATAAGCTTGCAAAATTGAAACTTTACTAATTATGCATATATAGACACAATAATCGTGTTTTGGAGAATTCCTATGTAGTGTCAGACTCCTGAGTATAGGTGTTCTGCTTTTACTACGACCTTGGCTCCTTGCAGGTCATTCAGGAAATACTTAATCTGGAAATGTGCCAAAAAATATCGGGATTAAATAAAAATCTAGATATAGACAATCTGGAACGCTTCTTAATTTTCGGAGTTTGAGTCTTTGAGACTTTGAGCCTTTGAGGTGTGGAGTTTGGCTGGGCGGGTATTTAAACGACGCCCTGGGCGTATCGGCACGACATTTTTTCAGCCATGCGTTGTTGTCTTTATGGTGTCGTACTGACGCCAGTACTAATTTTACCGATTTATTGTTTTTCATACAAAACAAAATTCTCAGACTTCCGTAAGAGTTCTAAACCGATGAGTTTCGCATATACACTTATACAGTCATCAGTACCTCGAGAATAGTACTGGTGGTCGTACTGACGTGGACTACTGCACCCAAGATATATGTCGGGCCGACATACATCTAAACGATGTTGTCGTAGTCGGATGCCAACCCAAGGAGTTTGGAGTTTGGACTAAGGCCGCCTAAATAGACTCTCTCTCTCTCTCCTGTAGTAGAGAGTAGTATTTACTTGAGTTTGGACTTCGCACTTTGAAGTCGGGAGCTGGACAGCTGGAGTCTTGAACTCAATAGAAAATAGGATCTATTCTCTACAACAAATATTTACTTAAAGAGTAGAAGAATTCACTATATTTCAACCAACAAACGTTCTCAATTACATTACAAAATAAATCGATACTAAAAACCGAATCTTTATTTGCTACAGAATGAGACTAGAGAGTCGGTAAGAGCGCAGAGTTTGTACTCTGCAGCATAATAAATACGTCAATACACAAAATGTACTCGACCTCGTCTTGAAGTTGTAGACTTGTAGGGCAAGATATTTACTTTTTGGAGAAAAACATTCTGTCCGAAATACAATTTTGGGTTTTTCTGTTTTTTTTTAAAAACAAATGTGGTCATTTTATTGTTTTGATTTATAAAAAAAATCCCCTACCCCCAAAAAATCAAAAAATAAAACTAGAGAAGTCAAAACCATAGCCTACTAATAGATATTTTTAAAAAACAAATTACTAAATAGTAAATACCTAACCTCGGAATATAAATATATGTTATGATTTTTATTTGCGACAAAATATTACATAATTATTTTCAATTTGCACTTGAAAGGTAGTCCTATAAGTTTTAAAATTAGGGACTAAATGGAATCTTAGTCAATCAGAAATGTTCAACTTGGCACTTGGTACTTAGCAGCTAGTAGTTGGCACCTAAAAACAGGACAAAATATTTATACTCACTGACCTGAATATTGCACCCACTGAAGTTGAGAAGTGCATATATATATGTATAAAAGGTCATCTTTTTAAAAACGTAAAAAACATGCGGCGATAAAAGCTAAACTTTATGAGGTTATTAGGTAAATACTATTAATTAGGAAAACTTAGAAGGCAATCTCTAATGGGTGTAGCCATAGCCGGTGAAGCGGTAGAAGTTGAGAACGCTTGCCCGTAGACCACGCACGACTGTGGCCCGTGGACGGCTGGGTGTGGGACGTGAGCGACTCTGGGACTCTAGAGAGGTGGCGCCGTGACGTTGTGCTTGCCGTTTAGCGTTTTCACTCGACAAAATTTAAAATTTCAAAAACCCGAACGTAAATATGTAAAATATTAATATATTTGTTTTGTATTCCCCTCTCTTCAAATGTATAAATCTTTCTGTTTTTAAAAATACTAATTTGATTTCTTCTTGTTTGTCTTGTTTTTGTTTTGAAAAAATGAGAAAAAAAGCAAATACATACGCATAAGATGGTATATACTTTTTGTACTTTTAGAGTTCTATTTATAGCCTCTACCTATGTGTAGTGTCAGACACTGTCAGTGTGTACATGACCGAGGAACACATATTTTTCGAAAATAAATATGGCGAAAAATTGGCATATTATTATTTTAAAATAATAAATATGCACTGAAAACGTTATATGTAAAACAATAAATATGATGTGAAATTTAGAAAAAATACGTAATACGCGTGTTGATTTCAGAAATATGGCAAGAATATAAATATTTGGTATAAAAAAATTGAAATACGCCGTATTTAAAAATATGCTATAAAAATGCCATATTTCTAAAATATGCCATATTTCGGAAATATGGCATATTTATGAAATATGTCTTATTTACGAAATATGCCTTATGTATTTACAATATATATATTTGCGAAATACGAGAAATAATAAATATGTAACATATATATATTTGGAAAAATAATAAATATGAAACATGTACGAAATACTTTTTTTAGGAAAATAATAAATATGAAATAAATATGCCATATATTTTTCATAAATATGGCATTTTTTATAAAATAATAATATGCCTAATTTTAAATATGAACATATATTTGGATTTCCTAAAATAATAAATACGTGTATAAAACGTTGAAAATAGTAGTATACACTTTTACGTTTATTTGTATTTGTTCCTCGGTCAGATGTGTACTACATAGACAATACACTAGAGAGAGTTCATATTTTTTTTAAAATACAACGATATTTGGGGTTTTTTTTTAAACAAACAGAAGGCACAAAAACAGTACAACGAGAAGCCAACAAACGGCACAGTGCAGAGTGTAAATAGTCGGAGCATATTTTTATTTTATTATCCAACGTTCAACAAATCCATCAAGAAAAATTATTAACGCCCGAACCCTAGGTACCGAGTCAAAATATTTTGAATTTATGTATGTTCTTAAAAAAACAAATTGCGGTTAATGAAATCACAGAACAGGACAAAATACCTTGGACCTGAAATTTACAACAGAACGGGGCAAACCCAAATTCAACATTGTTCAACTACTGCAACCAAACAAATATTATTTTACACAGCCTTCGTTTCTTCTTGTATAGTTTAGAAGGCTATGTATGAAACGATATTTTTTTAATAATATTCAGAAGTATGGATCCACGAATTCACGCTCACAGGTTTTTAACAAGGAAATAGGTGTAGATTATGTACCGAAAACTGATAATTGACTGTTGTATCGGTATTTTTTCAATATATATTTTGCTGTGTACGCGCATAATAGTTCGGTACCTGAGGCCAAAGGAGCCTTATGTGGGCCCATAAGTATCGACCCTACCATGCGAACGGACCGGATGCGGTTTTGGACACGGGCTCGAGCGTCAATAATTTTATAGTGACGGCCAATATAAGCCCTTCTCAAACTCCGCGGGTGCAAAAACCAGGCCAGTGAGTATATATATTTTGTCTTGTTTTTAGGCGCGCAGAGTTGCCAACTACAGATTGTCAACTGCAAAGTGTCCGGTTTTCCGGTTGGCTGCCTTGCATTTATTGGCCCCATTTCTAAACCTATAGGACAACTTATCAAGTGCAAATTTGAAAATCATATATATTATTTGTCCCAAATGTTACAAAAAGTAACAGTTTTTTTAAAGTTTGGACGTTTATACGGTGACTCAGGAGTCAGGAGGGTTATATATGTGATTTATCTTGAATACTCTCCGCGTACAAATAATACTCTTGTATGTATGTTTTTTTAGTAGATTCTAAATACATTTCTGTCATTTCAAGAGCATTTATAAAGATTCTTGTTTTGAAATAGCGATACGATTTGCATTACAATGGCGAACGAATCATTTTTGCATTTCGAGTATATATCCTAGAGTTAATCGAGTATGACTTATCGAGAGTAAATATTCAACTCATTTTTTTTCTGAATATATTAAGATTTTTTAAGTAAAAAATGACGATTGTTGTTCATTTATTATATAACATAAAAAATACAATACATGAATATACTAATTACATACCGTCAGGCGTCAGTCCGTCACCGCACGGCGCATATTGGTATGTCGCCAATATTGATTTTTCCCCTTCTAGAAAACCCAGGTACAGTTCACTGAGTAAAAATTTCTGATTTTGATCCTTAAACCCTAAACCATACAATGAACCTTTTTCTGAAAGAGGACAGAATTTCGAGACAAAAATTGTTCTGGAAATTTGGAACCAGAATCAGAAGTACGTATTCAGAAGCTTTATTCTTCTTCTGATTTTCAGGCCATGAACGTACTTTCAAACTTTATATTTAGCACTTTTATATAACTTGAAACCTACTAAATACATCTAGAGGTCTACATTATGGCGTCTTTCAGAGAAATGATCGAGTCACTTGACAGTTGACGCTCTTTTCTCCGGATTGTTTGAAATGTACGGGAATGAATTGTACCCAAAATTGCCCAAATACCCGAATTTTTATTAAGTACACATTAGGAGTCATCAACACATCATACACAAAATATACTTTCTGTCCTTTTTGATCTGATTCTGTTCAAAAATTTCTGATCCCGTTACAATCAAGACACCCTCTTAAAAAGTATTCTACTCAGAACTCATACAGTCATACCTGATACATACCCCAACAATGAACATACAGTTGTACGACCAAACTCCAAAGTCTATTGGTCCGATTCTCAGATATTTACTCCGTATCTCATTACAAACTCATTGCATAAAGCGGAAAGCCATAAACCGCCGAGTCCCCGAGTCTCAGACTCGGTCACACTTCACAGCCTCACAGTCTCACTCTCGCAGTGTCGCCGAACATTTTTTTGAAGTTGTAATTTTTATTATTATTGTAGAATAGTACCCTTTCATAATAGGTGCACTTGTGAGTTGTGACATGTCACTCGGGTCAAGGAAACAGTCGTGATCAGGTGAAAGTCAACGATATATGAATACATTTTTTAACTGTTAGTGGTTTTATGGCCAGATTTTGTCAACAATAGGGTAGCATCAATTTGACCTGAATAAAAGCTGTTACTTTTGTAGATGCAGAAATTTGAGCGATGAACTTATAGGCGGCCTCTTACAGGCTTTCCAGCCCTCCCGGCCTCCCCTCCCCCGGCCCTCACTCCCCACACCACTGACCACAGTTCCCCACTCACAAGAAGAGGGCAACGAACCTCCAACAGACACGGACCTCCCACAGTCTCACAGATCCAGGGCCCAGAGTGGCCCCAAACTCCAGGAATCCAGAGTCCAGAGAGATGGAAATCGCATGTTGACTGTAGAGTAGGTGGTCCTGGTTGACTGTTGAGTGTGCTGAGTGCGTTGAATGTTGACTGTTGAGTGTTGACTCGTTGAGTGTATTGAATATTTTTGAGAAATGACGAGATGACCAGACCCAGTCTAGTTTACACATGCGACATGACGCCATATACCTATTGTACTCTAGAGTAGAGGAGAATGTTTGTTTTACTATCAGAGCAGTTTTGCTTGACCTTCTTCACAATTGTCTTCAATTTATACTATACCGACAATCATACTCAATTTGCTCGAAATTGAAATTTGTCAAAAAGCATTTTTCGTTTCAATAAAACAGAAAATTCGATAGCCTTCTAAATTTAAAGAAAAGAACACTAAAATTATTCAGTATCAAGAATCAATCAACACGATTCACAAACAAACTGACAACATATAATATATCGGCATCGAGATAGATTGTTCACTTCATAACATACTGTTGCAGAAGATATCATGCGGAACTTTGGAGTTTCGAAATATACCAACATACTTAAATTTGAGAGCTCTGAGTCTGAGGATTCCAGTATGGACCTACTTGCAACATTGGCTCGAACTAAATATGCCACCAACAATTCGTATGACAAAGAAGAGCGCGAAAGAATACACGCGGTGAATGATATTCCGGACAGTTTCGGTTCTTACGACGTCGATGCTTACGAGAGCTTTCCAGCCAATACATACGGTGAGATCAGTGCTAAAAGCATGGATTCGATCTTAAGAGACATCGTCGATGAAACTATAAACCAAGACATTACTCGGGAAGGGCTCCCAGTCGAAATTTCTGCCGAAGAGGAGCGAAAAACATGGTCGGTGGTGCACCGAAATCCACCGGGGAGGTCTGATAAGCGAGAAGAATTCAGGCACCAAGATATGGATTCTGCGTTCAACTCACAAGTCTATAGCATTGGTTCTGTTGAAAAGTTTAAAATGAAATCGAAGTCGACTTCAACCGCAAAGGATATGCCTATAAAGGTTGACCTGTGTGATATACATTTGACACAAAACAAATTCACCTTGAAGTATATATTCGAATCGATGGCAAGGAGGAAACGCAGGAAAATTGTTGGATACAAGGATAATTCGTTCTGTGGATGGCCGTCCGTTGTAAAGCTAAAAGATTGATACTCGAAAATAAAATCACAGTATTTACGATATGTTCAATATATTCGATCACGGTTCTTCGGTATATAGACTGAAATAAATTTGAGCGCAGTGCACAGATGGCACTTGCAATTGGTTACCCCACAAAAATTGATAGATTGCACAGACACTCGCAATTAATAGCCCCACAATAATTGATGAATTGCATCTCAGATTGGCAATATGGGTCGACGACGGATGCAGTGCTAATAGAAGTCGAATTGAAAGCAACAAGAGCTGGCTTGTCATTCTTGGTGTACATATGTATGCATCATAGAACATTCGAACATCTTTCGGAACCCCCAACAAATGCCTAGGTACATTCAAGCTGTTCCCTGACTGTGGGTCTCAAGGCGGAAAGTTGATTATGCACCAAAGTACCAAACTATGGCGACTGTACACTTACTCGTGGATACATTCATTCTGGCATATGCATGACTATGTGAGACTGGCAGACTTTCTTCACTTATGTAAAATTGGGAACTATGTTTTAATTAATTGCCAAAAGGATAATTATCATGACATGACAATGACCGGAAAGAAGCCGGAATCGGACTCTCTCAAGTAATACAGATTTGCGTATGGGCGGGCAATGTAGGTTAACGGAAACATCAGTACAGAAGCGACTTGACAAGACAAGTAGATACAATGCCAGTTTTGACTCACAATTGGGCGAGGAAGGCAGATGTTCTGATAATAAACAAATACTCATGAATAAATCTTTCATATATGCACATATTTTATCGTCACCACTCGCACTGATGATCGAATCCCATCATACCATAGCACACTTGATCAACTTTAATTCACAAAGCTAATCTACTCGTCTTCTGTTTTGACCTCCACACGCTCTGGCTTCGCTTCCAGCGGACGTTTCTCTCCCGTTGTCTCCGATCCTGCGTCTAACTGAACTTCTAGGGCTTCCGCTTCAGCGGCCAAGTTCTGACCGAGTAATGTGGCGTTCGCTTCAAGTTTTATCTTGACAGCTGCAGTTTCTTCCTTCTCCTTCTGCGCTCTGGCGAGTTTCTCGGCGTGCGTGGTAATCTGCTTCTCGGCAGCTGCTTTTTGGCATTCTTCTAGTATGCACGTGAGACGAACGGGAATGTACAAGGCAGTGCATGCCAGTTAGTAAGCGATTGATGCCGATGCCGGGGAAGTGTGATTTATATCCGTTTAATATTACATATGTACAAATATATATATATATGTATATATATATATATATATATATATATATATATATATATATATATATATATATATATATATATATATATATATAATATATATATGAATATGATATATATATACATATATACATATATATATATATATATATATATATATATATATATATATATATATATATATATGTATGTATGTATATATATGCATATACATATACATACACATATATATATATAATATATATATATATATATATATATATATATATATATATATCTAAAAACCCTAAAAAACATATATATATATATATATATATATATACAAATATATAATTATGTATATACATGTACATATACGTATATATTCAACTATATATCAATTTCTTTACTACTGTAAGCCTGCACGTCAGATGTATATATCTCACTGGGAATACATACAGGATAATCACATGTTCATCAATACCTACTTGTACATACAAGTACAGTGAGTGTACACGCGTGTGAAATTACACTCACACGCCCAAACCAATGCATACCCGTTCGTAGACGTTGAAACCACTAACACATCGTCTAGCAACATATAAAAGCAAGCAAACGTAACAACTTAAACCAAGTACAGACAGCAAACCTTCCAACTTGTTAGCCTCGTCAGGGCCTACTAAGAGCAGCAGCATCTGGTGAGCGTCCTGTTTGTTAACCATGATAGTGCAACTGGTAGGCGACAGGAAACCGGACATCAGCAGCACAGACGACGTCTTAGAGCTGTATGATGAGAAACAAAGACGTGTTATAGACATAGGAGTAGTGACGAGTAGTACGGCTTTACGGGAATGGAGTGCTTGTTTTGGATCTATATACGGCTGAGGGTTTACAAATTCTGGTGACGATACGCGTGCGGAGGATCCTTTTTTTTTACGGATCATCCTAATTATCAACTGTGATGCTCTGATTTGATGATCTAATTTGTTTGAGTGGAAAAACTGGCACATACGCATCACAGTAGGTGTATGGCTGTATTAGACTAAAAGACGATATTTTATATGTATATATGTACTTACTGGAAAGAGAAAATTTAGTATATATAGACGCATTGAGATAGAAGATAATTTTGTATAGACAGACCATTACTGAAATCAAAGCAATTCCTATATAGACTTGTTGAATAAAAGGACATTTTTATATACACTTCTAGAAATAAAAGACATATTTGAACTTCTTGTTCTTGAAGTGAAACACAGACACACCCACACACTCACACCCACATACACAGACACACACGCACACACACACACACACATATATATATATATATATATATAGACTTTTTGAAATAAAAGACATTTATAAATAGACTTACTTGGCGGCATTTTCCTCGTTCGCCTTCGGGTTGAAGACAACCATACAAGGCCCCACCTCTGTGAAACAACAGAAAGTATAGAATATCAGAAAATAATAAACATCAGAAAGTAAAGAACATCAGAAAACAATAAACACCAGAAACATGGCAATACAACGGCAATACAAGCAGAGACGCAATTTGTTGCGTGCAGTATACAAATGCAATTTCGAGAGGTGTAGTTGTGTAATACCAGATATCGGGATTTGAAATCAGGACTATCGAGTCTGTTGGAGATGATATATTGAGAAAAGAATCAGGAATATAAAAAGGCACGTGCGACGAGGAATGGCGGGGCGTAGTATGGAGTGAAACCCTAAACCTTAAACCTAGGTGCATTTGAAAGCTAGACACCACGCAACACAACTTGCACGCACATACTGGCATTTGTACACGGAACTCCTGATAACATAAACCCTTAAAACAATCCTACGGCATACGTATAGCAATAGCAGCCGCTCCTGGCATATATATATTTATATATATATATATAGACAGCACGGGATCAATCCGTAGACCCCCATCCACTACACAACACAGTACCAGTACATCCACCCCACCCTGCGCATGGGGCCCACACACCTCCGTTCTCTTTGTGCTGCCGCTTCACATCCTCCGTAAACTCGTGCACCATTGTAACCCGTCGCGATAGCAACCGCTTGGTATTCTCGAACCCAAAGTGCAACAGACGCTTGTTGACAAACGGAGCGAAGATGTCTGTGCCACACTGCACCACACGGTAGCCGTGGATGTCGTTGGTGGCTAACGACTTGTTGTGCCGAGACCGTTCGAGCATCTTAAGACCTGCGCTCACTATCTGAGGATCCGTGGGATCAGGACAGGAGGTAGGGGAGTGGGGTGTGAGAGAGGGATAGGGATAGAGTAGGTAGCGGAGTGGGGTGTATGAGAGGGATATTGATAGAGTAGGTAGGGGAATGGTTGAGAGACAACGACGACTGATCGATGACCGAGAATAGGGCTGTTGCCCGTTTTACAGCTGCACGGAAGGTAGTTGTGAGTAGAACAAACCGGGAGACAAACTATGAAAACCCTAAACTTTTAAACTTTTGAACCCCCATTTTAGAAATAAATCCCAATTTAAAAATAGATCAGGTACATCGTGGCTGACGAGCGTTCCGTGGTGAAGCAAACATTCTAGCTATGGGCACCCGCGCAAAACAAATCAATGGCTAAGACACAATCAGGTAGAAGAACTTGCATCTGCACACATATTTACACACAAGTTAAATACACACCCAGATACACACAATACATACCAAATATACTCTAGCACGTATGTATATGCACGAGTTATATACACCCAGATACGGCGCATATATGCACAAGTCACATACACCCAGATACACAATAAATATTTACCAAACACACACTAGCAATACATACACGATATGGTCTTATAGATACGTCCCTTAGACACGTCCGTATAACTCGGGCACAGCTTAGCCATACTCAGACACTCCAAACCTATCGCACACACTCCCTCGAGTGGGGAAGAGCCGGCAAGGTCACCCTGACCTATTCCTAGCCAGCTGATTGTACGTGCATGCATGAATGGCGTAGGAGCTCACAGGCACATCCTACAGAACAAGATATACAGATATGCCCGTAGCACACACACACACACAAAGATATACCAGTAGTATACACACCCACAGAGATCAGGTACATACGTCTTACACACACACAGGTACATATGTCATACACACAGAGATCCATTGGTATTACATTCGTACTACACACACCCTCAAGTTCGGGTTGGCCACCAATGTCTCTCTCAGCTTATTGGTCGCCAGGTGATAGTAGCGTGCGTTGGTGGTGTTTGCCGAGTCGAAATCGTTCTTGCGATAGAACAGATTCTCCTGTGGGAAGCTCTCATCGAGTGCATAGAACGTTCGGATGGACTTCAAGGCAGGCGAGTCTTCGGCTATTTGGTAGTAGGGATCGTTGGGATATGCATCCTTTTGGAACTTAGATAGTTTGTCCTGGGTGTATAAGGTGTGCAGAGGTTTAGGCATATGATTGTTTGCAAGAATACAGTGAATTGGCTGATTATGATATATATATATATATATATATGAATATAAATATATATATATAAATATATGTATATATATATATATGAGTATACAAATATATGTATATATATATAAATATACAAATATACAAACATGCAAATATATATATCACCCAGGATCGCTCGGGGCACTTCAATACAGGCGATAGTTAGGCTATTCAGAAGTATAGATCGTTGGTTTACACATCTTTTCGAAAAATAGAAAGACAATCCCTTGTTACTCGCGGTCATATGTGTATGTATATATCACTGTGAGGTTGTGTGTATGTAGACCGATTGTATTGGTGTGGCACCTGCATTGCTAGGCTGTAGAGAGACAAGCACGGATGCATATCAAACAGGCTGGTTTGACTTCATCAGGCAAGAAGTACAGAGTATGTATACAACACCTGTGCTCGTTATCAAACAGACTGGCTTGAATTCATCAAGCAAGGAGTACAAAGTATGTATACAACACCTGTGCTCATATATCAAACAGACTGGCTTGATTTCATCAAGCAAGGAGTACAGAGTATGTATACAACACCTGTGCTCGTATATCAAATAGTCCAACGACAGGATATGTCGAACATAAAAGTGGCGGTTAGCCTTATGTTGTAGGTACATATGTGACCTTTCTATATGAGTCATACGTACATGTGAGTCATATGTGATACTTACATGGCTGGGTTTTTCCACTGAGCTTTCCTCCGCATTCTTCTGTAACGCTTTCTCCTCGGCCTCAGTCTATTTATACGATTAATAGTGATGATGAAAGGTATTGTTTAATGTTAAATTATTGATGATGAAATGTATGGTTTAATGTTAAAATATTGATGATAAAAAGTATGGTTAATGTTAAATTATTGATGATAAAAGGTATTGTTTAGTGTTAAATTATTGATGATGGATAGGTATGGTTTAATGTTTTATTTTTGATAATGAAAGGTATGTTTTAATGTTAAATCATTGATGATGAAAGGTATGGTTAATGTTAAATTATCGATGATAAAGAGTATGGATTAATGTTAAATTACTGATGAAAGGTATGGTTTGACGTTAAATTATTGATGATAAAAAGTATGGTTAATGTTAAATCCTTGATGATGAAAGGTATGGATTAATGTTAAATTATTGATGATGAAGAGTATGGTTTGATGTTAGACTATTGATGATGAAGAGTTTTGCTTAATGACGGAATATTAATGATGTAAGAGTATAGTTTAACAATCAACCAATGCGAACAAAGTGCATGGTTAAAGGGTAAAATATTGACAAATATATCGTATAATTCGCCAATCAAATTTTGCTGATAAAGAGTATGGTCTAATAGCAAAATTTTGACGATAAAAACAGGTATGGTTTAACAATCACTTATTGGATAAATGGCGGTCTGATGTTAGAATGTTTACGCGAAAAAAAAAACCGGACTTTCAACTGACAAACATAGGCATAGTTGTGGGGGATCAATCAATATTAGCCACTGCTCAGCTTACACATGTATCTATATATATAAGAGGGTACATATCCATATACACGAACGAACACTCGCTTATGAGACTGAAAATAAGATCAGATCACATATCGGTGTATAAATCAGGTACATTGAGACATATGCATATATATATATATATATATATATTATATATGAAGATTTATATCTACTGATACACACACACACACACATATATATATATATATATATATATATATGTATGTGTGTGTGTGCATACATACATAAGTATATACATGCATACATAGATACATAGATATATATATGTGTGTGTGTGTGTGCATAGACTCATATATCTACTCGTATTCTGATTTGCTTTAATCATACCTGGGGAGCATCCGTCTTGCTGAGAGGCTTGACCTTTCTCAGACACGCGACAAAGAAACCACCGGTGTTTTGTAGATGCGGGAATATACGTATGCAACGATCCATGTTGAGCTCCTTGATGTTTTCTGTACAGAGAAATGGGACAGATTAGGCTTTGGAAGACAAAAAATTGGCTTAGAATACTAGAAGTGTTATCTAAAATTTGAAATTAGGAGCAGCTCAGCCTTTTGGACACATAATTACAATACTTACAATATAAACGGTACCTACTATGCATACAGTCCCTACAATGCTAACAGGTGTATCTGTCCTAATTCACAACTCGGAATATATAGTGCGATGTCTTTGATTTGGTTATTTTGAACTTCTCGGTGTGTTGTGGGTAGGGACTGACATGACTATATACATCTGCATGATCACCAACACACGTGATAGGTGATAAGTATTGAGCTTCTTGGTGTGTTGTGGGTAGGGACTGACATGATTATATACATCTGCATGACCACCAACACACGTGATAGGTGATAAGTACTGAGCTTCTTGGTGTGTTGTGGGTAGGGACTGGCATAACTATACATATCTGCATGACCATCCAAACACGTGACAGACGTTGACGTACCTGCGGGGAAACAACTCTCGGGCAGCTTCTTGCGTAGATCGCCTTCGGGAAGGTCTGCGAATTTGGCGTATGTGACCCACTCACGGCCCACCTATAAAGCAGGATGAGAATAAATAGGCGTTGGATAGGACTACAAAATACTTGACCACATATAAATCAGGATGAGAATAAATAGTAGTAAAATGGGATTGCACTATACTTGAGACCACAAATAAATCAGGACAGGAATAAATAGAAATGAATGGGAATACATTATACTTGGACTCTATATAAATCAGGACAGGAATGAAAATATGTTGAATGGGATTGCATTCTACTATGAATTGTAAGGGATTAGGTCTGTGTATTGACCGCAGAGTAAAGGAGAATGCCGGAGTGACGGTAAAAGTGTGTAGACACACACACACACACATGTACATACACTTCCACTCCACACAGATGCACCCAGACACACACAAACACACCCACACACGTACATACATATACACACTCGCACTCACACCCACACCCAAACACACATATATACATATACACACTCGTACACCCACACACAACAACGTGCACGTACATGCACATGAGGGACGTACCTTTCCTTGCATCACCCAGTCTGTGATACCCTTCTTGTGAATCAGGCCAGGCACACGGTCTACAACATCCACCAACTCAAACGCACCAGGATGATCATTCAGCAGTGACTGGATGACAGCCTCGTTCTCTGCAGGCTGCATGGAGCATGTGCTGTATACCAACTCACCACCAACTGCCAACAACTGTAGGTGTAGTGGTGAAGTAAATGAGCAATGTGGCACATGTGATGATAGTGAATATATATATATATATATATATATATATATATATATATATATATATATATATATATATATATATATGTGTGTACATATATGTATATATATATATATATATATATATATATATATATATATATATATATATATATATATATATTATATATATAATATATATATATATATATATATATATACATACATGTGTGTGTGTGTGTGTGCATATTATAATATATATATTATATATATGCATAGCTTACTTATATATATATATATATATTAACATAACATAAATATATATATATATGCATATATTATATATATATATATATATATATATATATAATGATGTGTGTGTGTGTGTCATTTCATATAGAAAATATACCTACTACATATATATATATATATATATATATATATACAGAAATATATATATATATATATATATATAAAACACTCCCCATATTGCATACAAACAATCCAACACACAGACCCACACACCAATCACGCCCAGTACAACCACCAGACCCCGTCAACACATCCACCATATACAACCAACACAAGTACCTCAGCTCCGCGGGTGAGAATGCGTTTCTGCAGATGGTGCTGGTTGGGTCCGTCCATAGGGCTCCATCGTTGCCACACTTGAATGTTCTTACGCGCCGTACCGTCCCCACTGCAAGGGACGTCGCACAGCACCCGATCGAATAGGATTGGTCTGGAGATGGTTATAGGGTTTAGGGTTTAGGGTTTAGGAGATGGGGTGCAGGTGCATGTGAAGTGTGGTTTTAATGGCAGAGTATAGAGGTAACGTGTATCGAATAAGAATGTACTGGAGATGGGGTGCAGGTGCATATGAAGTTTGGTTTAAATGGCAGGGTATAGAGGTAACGCATATCCAAAAAGAATGTCCTTGAGATGGGGTGCAGGTGCAAGTGAAGTGTGGTTTAAATGGCGGGGTATAGAGGTAACTTAGACAGCCTATGTGTGGCGTATGGTATAGTTGGGAAGTAAGAATAGAGGTAACGTAAACAGCCTATGTGTGGCGTATGGTATAGTTGGGACGTAAGAATAGAGGTAACGTAGACAGCCTGTGTGGCGTATGGTATAGTTGGCAGGAAAGAATAATGATAACGTAGACAGACTGCAGGTGATCTGTATAGCCACACATTTTAAATGTATGCACGACATGCGACGGCGTCCCTCCCATTGCCGACCATACAACATAGTACTAGCTCGAATAGGATGTCCGATTACTTCTATACGCACAGCTTAGAAGTAGCGAACAGATGATATGTACTATCAATATATGTATATCGTAAAAGAAGGTAACAACAGCGCACAAGAGGGACGTTAGTACAGATGATAGCATCGCCAACGCTAGGCACACTAGACAGCATCCTGGCAATACGCGCAAGCCTGAGGCCTGGATGTGAAAGACACCAGCACAACACGTCCTTACTTTAGACAATCAGGTGCACAACATGTCCTTACTTTGAACAATCAGGTGCACAACACGTCCTTACTTTAGACAATCAGGTGCACAACATGTCCTTACTTTAGACAATCAGGTGCACCTACCTCCACTTTCTGTCTGTGGTTGTTTGGTAAACCACCAGTGCGAACGCGTTCAGTTCCAGCAATGCAGACAACAGTAACAGTAACACGCCTGGCATAGGACCTATTCACAATCATGCACATATCCACACTTGCCCACAGCTACATGGGGTCTTTAAAACATCTATACTTAAACATACACCTACACACAGCTACATTGGCAATTTTAAAATCCATAATTAGACATACACCTACACAAAGCTACATGGGGTATATTTAAAACATCCATACTTGGACTTGTCCGGCCCGTTTCCGTCGGCGTTGGGTTTGTAGATATTGGGGAATGACATGCCGTTGTGGTTGGTGACCACGAGTGCGGGTGAGTCAAGGGCCGAGGCCTGGTGCACCAGCAGATAGCACCGACGAGGGTCAAAGTCATTGGCTACAACCATGCCGTCGGGAAGCTCAGCATTCCTGCGATGGGGATGTATGGGGGGTAATTAGAGCGTGGCAGGACATTTGCTAGTACATCGCACATATAGAAGTCATTCCTGCGATGTGAATATATGGGGGATAGATAAATAGTGACCCTTGCTTCTACTTTGATATATCACATGCACTTTGACACATCACATTTGCAGAACAGAGTTCGGCATTTGTGTCATAAGGAATCCAACCAACGGAACCGACTGTTGCGCAAATGTACTGCTCACTCGCGCTCAAGGCCTGTATGACAAATAGTACACCCATCTACGCATACCAGAGCGGATTAAACACATATAAGTAGACACCTATAGCATACAGGATCACGAATACACACAACACACACAAACACCGCTAGAACTCTCGCCGAAACGAAGCATAAGTCTGCCTGATGAAACACTGACCGATAAGACTCTTATAAACCCTAAATATCCTTCGATATGTATATATATATATATATGTATGTATGTATGTGTGTGATATAAAAACGACATACCTACATGTGCTGACATGAACAACTGCTCTAAAGCTTGTCATAAGCATACAACCAAGGCACACATGTTTTAATGACGTTTATATTTAAACTTTTACGAAATTATTTATCTTGGTTTGCTCTTGTGTGCTTGCCTACCCGTCAAGGTGCATCCAAGTGATCATACCAATTGGGTCTGTGTTCACTCACCACAACAAACGCGCATTTCAGAACGTTATGAACACACAAAAACACAAACACAAACACACATCTCCACACCCCCATTACTACCTTAAATACACACACACACACACACACACACACACACATACACACACACACCCATCTCCACACCCTCCCTACATTTACAAGTACCCTAACACCCACCTTTTTTTGTTAACCCCAACCAACTTCGGATCAACGTCCGTCCCGGTGACCATTTCGATAAGTTGCTTGGTCTTTGAGCCTGGAGAGGCACACATATCTAGAACAACATCGCCTTTCTGCACGTTCAGCACCACTGGGGGTATCATGCTCACAGCCTCCTGGCGACTGATCGACCCCACCTGTTGTGTATAGGGGCGTGTGTTAGCGTATGCAGTATGGATACTCGGTATATGCAGCCCATGATCAGGGATGTACGTTGGTATAGGGTTATTAGGAGAGGTATCGGGCATTAAATTCACCCAGAGCCCCTATGCACCTGCTATTGTACGTGTTTCGGCTGGTGTGTGATACCATATAAGTGGTTGGATGCGTGAGTATGAGTGCCATACTGTACCCTTATCCACACACTACTTCGCTCAGCAACATACAGGCATACATATATAGGGGAATACATATACTTGCATACATATAAGACACGCACCTGTCAAGATACCTACATTAACATAACATAACAACCAGACCTATACATGCACATGGAAGCCCGAAAATATCTGCCTCACGAACACCACTAACACATCTACACCCCCAACGACCCAATACTATAAAACCACACACAAACGCACACACACACACACACACACACACACACATACATACATACATACATACATACAGAGAGAGAGAGAGAG
>LUCW03000481.1:95000-97500 GCA_001586965.3 Sphaeroforma sirkka
TTGCATCGATTGTATGGGCTGGGTGTGGGTGTGAGTGTGAGTGTGTTGATAATGCGCTGGTTTGCGCTGAATGAGATTGAGTATTTCGGATTCTTCTCGCCTAGCGGTAGTATGGTGTGTGGCTTAGATAGACTTCAGAATGGCTCTGATAGTTCTGAGTCCCCACCAGCATGTTGATGTCTTATGAATATTTACACACATCCACCCACGCCGAAATCCTATCATTTTTCAGGGTACGTACGTCCGACGAGTGCGTGATTACTGTTTCCCAACTCGACCTCTCGCCAAAGCCCTCGTCTCTGTCCCCCGCCAATTGACATGTCTGGGGTTGTACATCATTCAACGTATAGATATTTTTCTTATTTCTATGCATATCCAAAGTATATCCCTGGCCTTGACTCTTAAGTCTGCGTAAGCTTGTACATTCGAGCTCGACTGAATCGTCGCTGTCGGTGCATTCATCGGTGGTGTCAATATCGTGATCGTGCAGAAAATCGTCATCACTGTGCCCATCTAAATCCATCCCACTATCACTCCCCGACATACTCCGGTGCTCTTCGCTCAATTCACCTGTACTCATATTTACATAAGGAGAGGTGCATACACGTGTTTCCTCCCTTACGTTCATTTCAGGCGACATTGGGGTACGAGGTGTACTCGAAACTGCATAGTCCTGGTCATCTATCGAGTCATACATCATGATATCCTCATCCTCTGTGCTTTCGGTCTCCTCGTCACTGTCGTACAGAAATAACTCCAAGTCGACTATCTCCGGGCGCTTCTCGCGGAATGCGTGTGGTAAACTCTGGTGGCCACATATTTGCCTGGGTGGAGTTCCCTTTAAATGGCAATATGTATACTCGTCCTCGAGCAACAGTTGCCTTGTACGCGACAATACGAAGTGTTCAATGTTGTGTTTGAACATTCCTTGCCTAGATACAGTATTGGTGGCGGTTTCTTGACGCGCCCTGAGCCTTAAACTGGTCGATGCATCACGCACATCCGGTAGTCTATTGTGTAGCACTGTGACTGTGGGTGTGATACTGTGTACTAATTTCTCAGGTGTGAATTCATTGCACTTAGTATACCAGAGAGACCGTTGCCGTACGTTACTCGTCCGCCTTCGGTGTGACTGTGGCGTGTGTTTCATGTTTTCTAGCGATAAGTTTACGGAGAGTTGTGGTGTGTGGAGTTTCGTAGCTTCCAGCGTTAAGTTTGTAAGGATTTGTGGCTTGGTCAACATGGTAGGGAGACTTATAGTTCCTGCAATATATGCGCATATAATGATAAGGAATCCTTAAAACACCTGTATTTGTATTTAAAGATTAGCCTCTTTACCATGCGCCTACCCATGCATGTTATTAGCACCACATGTATTGACAACAGCGATAGATAAAAGTTAAACAAAATGGGGTGTCAATTGGACTTGGACTCCAGAAGTCAACGGATTGTGCTGTAAATAAATTAAATACCGGGGTGCTAATGTCACCATCGTTGCAATATCTATCGCCCACCCCAGAGAGAGTTAACCCAGAGCCCAGGGGGCCCCAGAGACTCGGTATGGACCTCGGCGGTCCGGGGGAAAAGTTCTGACAGAAAACTTTTAGGCGTGAGTCACTGTGAGATGGTGCGAGTGAGTTCTTCCAACATTGGCCCAAAAAGACGCCGAGATGTGCGAGCATGTTTACTTTTGCTCCGTAGGGCTCTTCAAGATTCTTATCGTGAGTTCGTGACAATTTTTCACCTGCTGAATGCGTCATCTATTTTAAGCCTCGCAATATGATTGGCTAAAACACTCTGGCCACAAGGCCGCACAAGGAGTCAAGCACCGCCACAAGCGCGCCACTCATAACAACGACAGTGACAGATCGTTCTGTTCTAAACTTCTAAAGCTCAAAAACTGAAAAGCTACGTTTAAATTAAACTGTTTTGAAAATGACCCAATTCTATATATAAAATTAACTTCGAAGAATCAACCTACTATATATGTACGTTCATAGACTTCTAAATTTAATAAAATAGACTGTAAAAAGTAAATGAATACGTTAAGCTAAACGTATTTGTTTGTATATTTTGTAAAAAAAACACAAATAGAACCAATGGATCAGCCAGGTATTTTTTAAAAGCCAGGCACGAATTTGGGAGCTTGGGGCTAAACCACAACAAGCGTAAACGTTTATTTGCTCGATAACGTTCATACGGGTCAAAACTCAAATGACAAGAAAAGTGGAATTTTGAACGGATAAATACCCTGAGGAAAACGTTGAAAAACTTTGAAGCTAAGGCTCACGGCCTCATGCCTCCAAAATCAAATGTACACCCTCTCGTGGAGATGTGACCGTAGTGTCAAGTTGGTCAATTATGTATACGATAAACATAAACGTATATTTGATCAGTTCATACATTTTATTCATGATAGCCGTGGGGCACGGTGAGGGACTGCCGGACTGATACATAGCACAGGGCATGGGCCACCCTGGTCCTGGGGAAGGAATTTTAT
>LUCW03000481.1:100000-112540 GCA_001586965.3 Sphaeroforma sirkka
ATCTTTACGACATCCTCTGAATTTGCGACACGTATTCCGAAAACGTTGGCCCAAATGCCTAAAAGATCACTTTTTGCTGAGACACGCGCCGACGTGCGACATCATTTCCTTTGGACAGTCATACAAAAGCAACAAGTCGACTTGACCTTTCTCCCAAGACGCAGCAGGATACCATATCACACCCGTTGTCTTGTGCGTGTCCTAGGTTGTGTGTTGCCCTTGTATATAACATTTAGATCTCATAGTGAGTAGTAGGCCTGTTATTGTCTGTTTCCCGTACAAACTTGCACAACCTGGAGCGTGCATGCAGGCTTCCCATCGGCCAGCAGATTTCAGCGACTCGATAAAGTGCATTTGTATATGCATGTATCTATAGATAGATAGATATATACACATTGAAGTGTAATATACGTAAAAAAAAGGCGTTGTATACAGAGAATAACACACCTTAGGTGATTACTGTCATTGTACCATGGCTCACGGATATAGTGCCGAGAATCCGGCACCACTACAAGACAGCGAAGCGGATAGAAGTAGTAGTGTAGATACACAAGTAACTACCACCGATAATACGAATAGGAATATAGGTGTACTTATAGAGAGTTCAGGCATTGTTAGTAACCGAATGACAGATGCCAGTTCTGTGGCTCCTTTTACCCCCACCGCCGTTTTAAAAGGTGGGTCTATGAGTGAGATTTTATATTTTTGGATAGATCCATATTCGTATGTTTAATTGTTAGTTAATTTAAAGTCGATGCGTGTATATGTGACAGTGATGAGCTACTGGAGTGTTGATGTGAATGTCTACATGTGTATTGCGTCTGTATGTGACATTTTCGAGTGTCTAGATACCTTTATGAATTTGCACGGGATAAGCCGAGTTTGGACGTGTGTATACTCGAAAGATGGGCACACGAGTGAATACGCGATTACAGCAGAATTAATTCTCTGAAATATTATATATATATATATATATATGTGTGTGTGTGTGTGTGTGTGTTTGTGTTTGTGTATATATATATATATACACACATATAAAAAAACACATTGGTTTTCAAATATATATTTCTGCATTTATAGTATCGGATTGAATTTGTGTATGTATGTATACACACAAAGCCTTGCATCAGACAATATAACGTGTGTGTGTGCGTATGCGTGTGCTGTGTGTATGTTACACTAAATATACATATATTTATATATGCATATTCATATATGCCCACCTATATATCTACAAATTCTTTTATTGAGAGGTGAGGCGTGTGTGCGTACATTTCTTTGACCTCTGTATATCTACATATATATTTATATATGTAGCCTCGTACACCCATCTGCGATATGTTCAGAATATACAAGTAGGTATGTACAGGAATGGACACGTGGATGTATATAAACGTATTTTTACATGTACGCATGTGTGACTATGAATATACATATGTCCTGATGTTCAATCTAGCATTCTTATGTTTAACTGTACATGCATAGGCATCTGTCCATATATTTGCCTATACACGAACTTATCGAGTGTATCTCCTTATATAACATGAATAAATAAGTGTTAGTTCAATGTCAATATTATATATCAAGTCGTAGCTGGTTATCACGAACATCTAAAGCCATTAATCTGCTTCACGTAACAATACTTTTGAAACCCTCGATACATATGGGTTTATTAGACTATATATCTTTACGTATATGTTTATGTTTATGCAAGTATATCGCCTACAAACACATAAAGTATAGAAATGATTGATATATGTGGTATGCGAATGGAAACGCTCGCGTGCTCATTATCAGGTATGTATGCTTTAGGGTAACAATGCATTTCAGGCATCCTTGTATAGTAAACGTATTTACATGTTTTCATGTGGCCGGCTATGTGCTTTTCTGGATATAGACACAAATATGTATAGCATTCAAATAGGCAACCACGTTGTGTGTGTCAAAGTATCGAAATATAAACGCCTTTCGAATTGTTTTTAAATGTGATACAGATACACATACATATATCGCTATGAACTTCTCGAATATTCGGTCAATACGGTTTTTCTACTCGTATATACATCATATCGGAAAACGTTCATATGAATGTACACTTATAAGGGATGAATACATCCTGCAACTGTTATGATAGTTTCTGGTATGTCAGTCAGTCTATGCACATCTCCACTAGTCTCTCACATATATGCAGGCAGATACGATTCTTGTCCTTCTGATTAACCCTATGCAACCATTTATCTCAGAGTGGTCCCTCAAAATTTAATATACATTTCACCGTGTTACGTGTGAAAGCATTTGTAGGTATTCTTCTATATTTGTTCCGACATTGAGTATATGTGTGCCATATACACACATGCTTCTATATTTGTTCTTAGATCGAATATGTGTGTGCCATATATACACATGTTTCTATTTGTTCTAAGATCGAACATGTGTGTGCCATATATAAACATACTTCTATAATTGTTCTAAGATCGAACATATGTGTGCCATATATACACATGCTTCTATATTTGTTCCAAGATTGAGTGTATGTGTGCCATATACACGCATGCTTCTATATTTGTTCTTAGATCGAATATGTGTGTGCCATATATACACATGCTTCTATATTTCTTCTAAGATCGAACATATGTGTGCCTTATATACACATGCTTCTATATTTCTTCTAAGATCGAATTTATATGTGCCATATATACATATTCTTCTATTTTTCTTCTAAGATCAATATATTTTTGCCATATATACACATGCTTCTACATTTGTTCTGACATGGAGCATAGTGAAGAAATGAGTTCCGCCGCGAGCCATACACATGCAGTTGCAGGTGTGGTTGTGTACAACTATCAAGCCACAGATCTCAGAAACCAAGGGACTTGCTCCCAACATATGTGTCGTACACACTTACGCATCTCGTTTTTAACGCCTATGAACATAACGTTTACTATACATGCACGGACACATCGCGGTTTTGTCTTGAGAACCGAGTAGGTACTCACCTAACCATAGATCAGCCCGATAGTGCCTACATTGACGCAACTATCCCTCTCTAACATCACAACCATACAACACTAGCACGATCTATTGCCACAGCCACACAACCCAGAAGTACGACTGTCAAATAACTGATACATATGACGGTCTATTTTTTAAGGCCAACTCGCTATTTATAACTCTTTCTGTTTTGTATACCTGTATATGTATGATATATATATATATACATATATATATATATATATATAGCCGATATAAAACTTCGAACTATCTTGCGGTCGTATGTATACATATTCGTATCAGCCGGTAGTTTTCTAGCACCCTCCAATCTGTGATTTGATCTTCTAATTTTACAGCTATCACATTGTGTTTCCTATTGATGCATCTCTCTCTCGCTCTTACAAGACATCTGTGATCCATTTATATATATATATGTGTGTGTATGTGTATAAATGCATATATTCTTTCTATCTTATCTGTACGCGCACTGCTAATGGTACCATACGTCCCTTCACATCCGCAGAGAATGCCATCCGCGACGCCCTTCAAAGGCAACTGGAGTACTACTTTTCGCTCGAGAACCTCAAACAAGACCCATACCTTGTGTCGCAAATGAACTCGGATCAGTTTGTACTGATCTCCACGGTAGCCAGCTTCAAGTTAGTGCGCTCGCTGACGGAGGATGTGGGTCTGATCACCTCTGTATTGCAAGCGTCCGAAATGGTGGAGGTAAGCGCAGGGCTACAGGATGGTGTATCGACCAATACTGAGACGTAGTATGATACACTGTAGTAGTTGTGTGCATAAGCCTGTGTGTATACATGTCCTTGTAGATAATAGATATATAGAAATTGTAAGTCTGTTATTATGATTGATTGATGCCTCTGATGTTACACATACCTACAACTCTACGACACACTCGGCAAAGTACGTCCAGTGCACTCGCTCAAACGCACAACCATCATCATCCGCCTTACTGTATCTATTTATAACTCTCTGATGTCACACCTACCTACAGCTCAACGACACCCTCGACAAAGTGCGTCCAGTGCACTCGCTCAAACGCACAACCATCATCATCCGCGACACGCCGGAGGGGACGGAAGAAGACGATGTCCTG
Organism: Sphaeroforma sirkka; assembly: GCA_001586965.3. Classification (NCBI taxonomy): domain Eukaryota; class Ichthyosporea; order Ichthyophonida; genus Sphaeroforma; species Sphaeroforma sirkka. The sequence goes on from LUCW03000481.1 coordinate 104,115, forward strand.
GCGATCTTCAAACGGGACAGCACCTGTCCTATTCCCACAGGAGTTAGGGCCGATATAGGAAACACCTGGTTTGTGACTTTCGACAATGAGGAGAGTACCCGGGAAGCCCTGTTCACCATTCGAGATATGAAGATTGGGGTATGTGCGACGGCGTTTGGGTAGTTCAGTATGACGGCCGACTGTCAGTTGGGTGCGTATTTATCCCGGTAGCCACCCGCCTTATAGCCGACTGTCGCTATTATGCCCACATTTCGTGTGTAGGTATTGGTGGTATTGCAGTTCATTTGCAAGCAACTGTCGTTTTACCAGCTGCGTTGGTGGGTAGGTACCTCTATTGCTACGCTCGATGACGATGTGCCCAGTCTTTGGGCGACGTTCACCAATATGGATTAGCCACTGCGTCTAGGTGTAGGGGTACCCATAACCTGAATCTGTGGGTGCTACTCGTGGTAAAGGAGATGCGTTTAATCTGTAGTGTCTTCTTCCGATTATAACGTGACGCGCCCGTTGTGTTTCGTACCAGTATATATGCCGTCACTAAAGTGCTGCCTAATACTTGCGCTTTACATGGTTCGTTTGAACATGTAGCATGCTTGCGTACTGTTGTACTGTATGTGAGTCGGATACTCACCCATCGCAATCTTTACCTACGCCGACTTCTCCACCGCACAGGAGGCCTCTATTAAAGCCCGCATCAAGTCCGAAAACCTCCTCCGCAGCACCGGTTTTGCCCCCAAAAGTATGGAAGTGCCCATGTTAGGAATGGACGGACATTTCCACATGGGCATGATACCGATGCATATGCCGCAGATGGGTGTGGGCAAGGACAGCAAGTACGCGGAAACCTACACAGATAACGCGGAGATGTACTCGGCCGACATGTACTACCAGCAGCCCATGTACTACCCTGGATGGATGCCTCAATACTACCCTGGCAACGGCATGGTTCCGCAGTATCAGCAGGTATGTATATATATATATAAATATAGTATATAGTATATGTTTGTGTGTGTGTGTGTGTGTTTGCGAACTAGATTCTGTGATATATCAGATGTGGTTGGGTTGGTATTTGGCTGAGGGTATCAATAATGTCTCGTGGCCAAGGCGCTAACTGCATTGCACAACTGATCACACAGCCCTACGCACACATGAACAACGGCGACCCACGACGCCACTCGCAACACTCAAGCAACGGCTACCCACGAGTTGGCCGTCGCCATAGTAACCGAGAATGGCACCAAAATCAGAAGAAGTATCAACACGCCAAGGAGGGATCTGAGCATGCACACCAACACGCGTATACGCAAGGCACAGACAACGACGGGGAGACGAGAGGTGGCGCGGAGGACGAGGCCGGTGATATGCAGCACGAATACGGTGACCATGGCAACGCCTACGCGAACGGGGGCTATGGCAGTGCTAAGCAACGGAAGACACACACACAGTCCAATGGGTACGCACACTCAGGGACGCCGCACGGGGCAGCGGGCAACGGAGACATTGGGGTGGGCGAGAACGGTGTGAATGGAGGTGGTGCTAACGGAGCCAATGGTGATGTCGGTGGTAACCCGAGGCATTCGCACAGCCACGGAGGCACGCACCGGGAAGGGGGCCGCAGGCACAAGAACCACAGGAATGGGGGTTACCACGGCAACGGCAGTCACGGTGGCGATGGCAACCACCACCGTAACCACAACAACAACTACAAGAACAACTCACACCGAAACGGCAATCAGCATCATAACTCACACCAACACAATAACAACAAGGCAAACGCTGCGGCTAGCAAACCAGCGTCCTTCGACACGAACAGTTTTCCGCCCCTGTCCGGCGATGGAAAAGGCGCAGACAATTCGGAACCAATCAAATCCACCCAACCCTCGAGCACCACTTCGACAGCCAATAAACTGGCTGATATTGTGAAAGCAAGTATTGACAGCCAATCAAAAGCCGCCGTTGCTTCTGCGAATGGCACTCCGGCACAGCGGAAGCAGAACGCGTCTAACGGAACCGCCCAGCGCAAACAGACACAGAAGAAAGGCGCCAATGCCACTACAGCGTAAGCGTGTTAAGGGTTCTAGGGTATCCCTACAATTGATCACAAATGTGTAGATATAAGCATATGTGTGTATGTTTGTTTTAACGAGTCAGGTATCTGTTATGTGGTTTACAGTCACCGAGAAAAGGCACGCCTTCTGTTACATCTTATGTGCAGTCTAGAGGTTCCATGGTGGTGCAAGTAATGGTCGTCAATGACTGCGTCACGCAATCACACATCGAAGAAGAAAGCAGAGCACATTGCAAGTGTGCACGCAATGTATATTATATTACATGTGTGTGTGTGTGTGTGTATGTATGTATATATGTCTATGTATAGGCAACTAGGAATATTCTATGCTTGATACTAAGAACTATCAATTGAGTAAATGAAACCTGGTTTAGTATTTATATATTTATTGCGATTTTTCGAATCCCTATTTCTATATAGTACGAAGCTGGTTTAAGAGCTTCTGTAGTCAAAATTGGTATGAATCAACGCATAAAAGTAGCTGCGATCTGCATCTATGTATCTTTATCGAGTGATTGTTGGCAATGTTAAACCCCCTTGAGCCCGGACCAAAAAATTCTTATTGATATATATATCACATATTGTATATCATATCTATATATATCACACACTGTATATCATATCATACATTCAGTTCGAAGTACGTTTCAAATAATTGCACAGGCTTGTTCAGTGTTCGACGGCGCATGCACGTTCCTAGTCTGTTTTCACATCTTCCGTATCAACGTCTACGTACTCGTGCTTATGTGTGCATTGGTATACATGTATTAGGAATGGAACCGGCCTCAAAGGCGAACACACCGGCAAGCACACAAAGAAGGATGCGAGCGCTTCCTCGGACCAGACCAGCACTGATGCCGGCACTGCCAGTGACGTAATAACGTATGCATTGAGTTTTTTGTATATCTATATGTACATGTGCATATGCATATACTTATGCACATACATATTATCGTTGAGGGTGACTGTGTGGGTCTTTAGCCGAGGCTTCCAGTATATGACATAGTTAAGGGCACGGTATCCTTGGAAGCAGCTAGTGTGTAAATTGATAGCCTTGAAAGCAGCTAGTGTGTATATTGATATCCTTGAAAGTAGCTAGTATGTATATCGGGGGCTGTTTGTACTATGTTTGCTATCCACATGGTCTCCACATTTTTATTTTTATTTATTTACTGCTTCCGTGTGATATAAATGTTTATCACTTCGCCATGTATTATAAAAGTTTGCACGGATCGCACTCTTTGTCAAGACGTAAGTATTGTGAAATGTGGCCTATATATATAATTCATACGTAAACAGAATACCCATACTATATATATATTTACATGGACGTGTATGTTCCCGTTCGTAGCATGTGTATTAATATGTTGACAACTTGCCATCATACTGGTGCATGCCTTGTCATTCATAAATGTACTCACACTCGTTTAGGAAACGAACAATATCGGCAACTGCCGCGAATAAGAACCCATCATCGCTCTCGGACGCCAACCCTAAAGCTGCTGTAAGCACCAGTGCGACGACAACTGCACCTGTCCTTAAAATTTTGGACACGCCGGGTACACAAGAGGACCTATCGGGAGGTGCGAAGAAAACTAGTTGGGCTCAGATGATGAAGTCCGTCTCCGCCGTTTCCATGGCAACCACAGAAGCACCCTCGAGTATAAATGAGACTCACACAGCCCCCGCATCACCCACTGTATGTTGCGTGCAGTTGTGTTGGAATGCGCTCGTATCGCGTGTCGGTGACTGTGTGCATTGATCGGAATATGCCGTTAGAATCCACTGTGATGGAATGGATCTACTTCATAATGCTTTTTGCAAGTATCTATTGTATGTATGTACGTACATAGACAAAAAAATTACAAATCCTGATTCATATAATATTACTATTTTGAACCTACTTGTGTTGGTGTATGAATATGAAGTTATATATATGTGCTTCGCGAATGCGTATGCACATCGCTACCACTTATATTTACTACAAGTAGTAAATATGTACTCGAAAGTAGACACCCTCGGTTTCCGTGTGTTAACTTTGTGGTGCATATATAGGTGTGTTGGGTGTTGGGTGTAGCCTTTGTTCGTCCATAAGCTCGATATCTATACACGGAACTTGTAGAAAACTATAGGTGTTTCAGCAAGTTTAATTTTCTACTTCGGTACTTACATTCTTTCTAATTTCTCTATCTCTACATATATCTATATATATATATATATGTATATACTATTAAGACATGACTCTTATACTTTGTTGGTAATATGAACTGATACGTAATTACTTGTTCTGTCCAATCTGTTCCTCAGAACCCCGTAGCCCCAAAGAAGCACTCGGCTTCTTCCCCAAAGCCAAAGCGCAACCACCATCGACAGGTACAGTACATACGATCCCACACGCCCATCCACGTTGCACGCATGCCAATTTGATTGTTACACCTGCATTGGTAGTAGGTAGCAGATGGCTCGCCAATGCCCAACTAGTCATTTTGTTGTACTAGTATGCTACTACTGTCCAGACATGCTTATTAGCTATGGCAGATCAGACTATTCTTGGAAGCTTTTGTCCCATGCGTGTATGGTCATAGAGCATAAGGCTTTAAACCCTAAACCCATAAGAAGTGATCCACTTTAGAAGACACGCTAACGATGTGGGTGTGGGCGGCTATACATCTGCACTTAACTTAGTTGAGTAGTCAAGCTGTCAAGTGGTTTGTCTTTCGTGCAGTGTTTAACGCTGATTTGCTAGGTTCCTCACGTATACGCGGGGTATCGCTCTTTTGTTCAATGGTACAAGGGGTGTTAACCGCTGCCCGAGTTCCACCGGCATGCGCTTGTAGCTATGCCCTGTGTAATGTACGCATCACTTGGGAGTGGTTGATCACAATGGTCTGCTTGCACATGCATTGTAAATCGTCCTTTCTTATAGCATCATCGTGCGCTATACATACAACATTGAGACGATCTCCCTTGTACCTACCTGCCCCATGCTACCAATAGAATGGCGACCGCAGGAAGGACCACCACTCCAATTACAAAAAGGACAAAACTCCCCAGGCCATTCGCCGAGATGAGTGAGTGAGAGAGACCACTTCCTCGCTTCTCACGTATCGGTTCGCTGCGGTATGGTTCAATTCCAAACAATCTAGCCTATTCCGCGAGGATCTTGCACTGCATATCGACTCGGCATCGGACAAACGCCCGCATTTTGGCAGAAATACAGACCCCCAAGCAGCTGGTTTTTCCCCCTTCTCTCCATCCTTTCCGGGTTGCACTCGCGGTGCTTCGTCTCATCAGTAGACACCGACTGGATAGCTCGGATTATGTCGCACTGCGAATAGACGTGCCTCTTGATGCCTGACCAATTAGCTTCGGGCGAGCGATAACAGAGGCCGAGGTCTAGTTCGCGTTGTATGTACCATCGCATCACGTGCTCACACCAAGCGTGACCATGGTAAATATATATTATATGCCCGTAGACTGTTCAGGTGTTGGATAGGGAGGTGGGGAAGTAAGCGATGGACTAACCGTAACCGCGGATGTGGTACAAATACTGCCTGGCCGGGTTGGGATCGCACCAGCTTGTCGTTAGTTCAGCACCACTACTACCAGTGATGGGCACACGGTCCATGCACTCTGGTCGTTACGATACATACACAAACAAACCATTGAGAGGTATTCTAAGGCACAAAGCAGTGAACAAGTCGTATCCGCACAAGCGACATCATTAAAAAACCTTTGTCACGTCCTTGTCACGTACATCGGCCAGAGAGTATTCGGTGAGATATACGTATGGCCACTTCGCTGTAGTGTGCTGTTGATCGTTGTTGTGGAGAGCAATTCGAAACGCGTTCACCAGGCAAGCACAAGGGCATCAATCTGGTTCCTGTATGGAACAGTTGCTGGATGGTATTGTTGAGACACGACACTACAATCACATGTGGCAGCACTATAATTGTAATGACACTTCCACAGACAATCCGACCTGTGAGAGCACAAGTGCGTAAATACGAGATGAATCGAATACAACACTGGCGGATCTGAAGAGAGGACAAGAATTTTGGGTAGAGATCTTCGATCTGGTGTAGCTACTGGTGTATGGTGCGAAATACTAGATACCAGAATGTATGGAAGAGGCATGCCTGAAAGGGGTATAAGCTGGTGAAACTCGTGCCAACAAACGCGCGTCTCGAACTGGAAAGAAAAATTTTATATATACATCTATATTATCTATCTATAATATATATATATCAGAGGAATAAAGCAAGTGTATGTTTTGTCGATCTGGTCAGATTTACTCAAACACAAAATTATTTCGCAGACCCTATTCCTATCTCATATAGCATTCGGAAGAGTTTTCGTTGTGACGTAGTCCATTTCGGTGGTGCAAATCATTCGATACGTGGTTTGTGTGCGGAATGAAATATTATTATTGGATAAGACCAATAGTTTCCAAGAATACTGAACATTCTTTGTGGATGTGAATCACGACAAGATATTGGCAGTATAAGAAGCATTCCTAATCTTCAAGAATGAAAGCAAGACACGGCAAAGGCTCTGTTCCATAGTACACCTGGTGAGGGTATGTTGAACCCAGACCAAGATACAAGTGTGCATCATTTTGTACATGTTCTGTCGACGGTTCTCAAGTGGCCTGTGATCGAGGCTATCAACAAGGAGGATCAACACTATCAAAACCAAGTCTATATTTATTGTCCAAGAATTAATCTGTACGAAATTGAGGTGTAGCAAAAAAAAGCGAGAAAGTTTCCAGTATTTTTTGGTAGCCTCAGCTCGATATGCACACAGGAGTATAATGATAGTCACGCGTGCAGGGATACCGCAAAGCGAGAACTACGTTGGCCACTGACAAAATCATGTATTCAACGTCTTATTTTTGTGTAGACACATACAGCGTTGCAAAGTAGTACATATTAGTTTGTCATTGAAACGTACATCGTAGGAAGTATCGGTCCTCAAGTAAACTTCTCAACACGAAGGATAGTATGGTCAAGGACATTGTTCTATTCAATTATGTTGTTCAGTATTCTTGGTAATGCTTGAACTAAGCTCCGTTACAAACGAGTTTTTGTTTATAAGTAAATATTGATTTCGTACCCATGTATTTACAGGCTACACGTAAAACTCAAAGTATACCTTTTTGTTTGTGTTTTTTTTTTTAATTGTTTTAGGGTTTTGCATTTTATTTTGAATAACATTTTGTATGTGGTGTTAAAAAATACTAGATTTTACGGGTTTTCTAAATTTTTCGGCCGCTATTGGGATAGGAGTGGTGCATAAACAAATTATTGGCTTTAGGAGATGGGAGATTTTTACTATAGTGGTTGACCCTGAGGTACCTTACAAAATAAATCTCATTGGCAGTTAGACAACTTAAATTCTTCGTATTGACGAGTAATAAACGTACACTTAATCTCATCCGAACGGACTATCGGTTCAAAAGTTATGAAGTATTCCATACCAGAACTGAGTCAATCTAGCCACACGTAAGCGTTATACAAGTCTATCCATACCTAACAGGCCTTTCTGGCATTATAGCATACTATTTTAATGGTATCTGGGGGGTTATATGTGCGCGTATAGCGAGCCTGGACTTGTATTTTGGGACCTCATATCCTTACTGGTATAAAAGGTACTAGATAGAATATGAGGTACGCGAAAGTCTAAGGTTTTCAACGCTCTGATAAACAACGTTGATTTAGTCTGTCCCTAAATGATTGGCCCTTTGGGAGTCACGATGGGATCCTTTAGCCCCATAGACCATTAAAGTAGTATACTATAATGCCAGAAAGGTCTGTTAGGTATGGATTGACTTGTATAACGCCTACGTGTGGCTAGATTGACCCGGTTCTGTACAAAATGAAATACTTCATATCTTTTGAATCAATAGTCCGTTCGGGATGAGATTAAGCGTACGTTTATTATTCGTTAATACGGAGAATTCAAGTTGCCTAGCCCTCGGTCAACCTCCATAGTAATAATCTCCCATCTCTTAAAGCCATTTCTTTGGTTCACGGCTCCCATTGGGGCTTATATATGTACATACTTTATTTATATATATAAATATATATATATATTACTTTTATTCTCTTACTTTGGTATTTTCTTCATGAATTAGGTAAAGCCTAGGTCGGATGTCATGCTAATTACCGAGCAAGAAAAGGGAACTATGCACGACAGCCTGGAGAGCACCAAAGATCGTGTTAAGTAGGTGTGTGTCAATCTTCGTCAGGATTGCGTCTTAGCAAACACCTTAGAATTTTGTCTTTTAAAAATAGATACATTAGATTGGTAAAGAATATAACAATATCGCTCCATTAGGAAAACCTCATGGCCCTCC
>LUCW03000482.1:0-67500 GCA_001586965.3 Sphaeroforma sirkka
CCAACCGACAAACAGTAATCTGAGTACGGTATGTCCTGCGTCTTCCCCGATACATACGCACTCGTATCCTAACCCTGACCCCAGTAGCGCGCACGTACGCAAGTGTTACATTCTCAACAAAAACCTATGAAAAAACCACAAGCGTATGCACCTGCATCGTCGCTGAAAGACGCGGTACGCGTTTGGTACTCTGGGTGTAACGTATATTCTGTCCTCAGCAAAGTTTACATATTTCTAATCCGCCCCGCTGTGCACGTGCTTGAGTGTTATATCGCCTGTGCACACGCCCTTTCATCCCTATCCCTAAACCCAACCCCCCAAACCCAACCCCCCCGACCCAACCCCAGTAGCACGCGCGCACGCACCTACACGTCGCTGAAAGAGCGGGCCAAGCGTCTAGTGGCCGATGCGCTAACTGAGATTGGGCTGATCCCCCGAATGCCCAAACCACCGCCGCCGCTGAGACTTCCCGACAGACAAGAAGCCGAACGACTACAAAAGAGCCTGTTGCGCATGTCACTCAATGTGACCCCGGAGTCCACCCCCGCCCAGGTTTGTGCCTGCGTTGCTATCCGTATTATCCACAAGGTAGTATGTGTTTGCACGTGCGGTTGGATGTGTGTATTGGCCATTGTGAGTTGTGTTGCTTGGAGAGTATGGCGTTGCCGCGTGTTGCGTACTGTGACTTGTATGTCTTAATTCGAATATTCGCCACGATTTTGCTCTTAGTTCCACTACCTTTATAGTATCAGCGGCTCGCGTTGTCGTACAATGTTAGGCCTGGGTGTAGCCAGCTGTGCGTATATGTGCTATAACTCTGCAGTGCTGTGTTGCAGTATGTTGTGCCTTGTGTAAAGTGTTTGCGTTGTCGCATACCGTTCAACGTGACCCGCATATGCATAGTCAATGGGAAACACAGCGCCTATCTGTCTCCAGTTGTATGTCTATAGCTTAATCATGTCCCTGCCTTGTGCTAGTGGCACGTTTGCATATCTTCATAGCGTAGCCGCAGAGACCGGCCAGCTGCAGTACTACGCTCGGGAAAGTTAAGTCTCTACTAGTAAAAACGTAAATGTCAGGGGGGCAGGGGGGGCTCTCGCCTGTCAACGTACATAGCCACAGTATGCAGCTGTTTAAGTGTGCGTTAAAGCGGTCGAGCGATGTGCTGCTGCTGTGCTGTGCGCAACGGAACGTATTAACGCTATCACACGGCCCTCGCTGCCACCCATCCTGCCAGTGTCTCTCTCGCTCAAACGAGTATTGGGATACTCTTGAGAGAGGGGGTCCTAGACCAGAGAAAGGCGTTACCTTCATTTGCGTACCTATGCCCGTTAGAAATACTTGTAGTCTTAACTGGTCTGTACTAATTTTCAATGGCCAATGGTAGAGAGGACTGAGCGCTGCTCGCTAGCAGGCCACATATAGAGTCAGGAACCCTAAACCCTAGAGCTGTGTCTGTCCCAGGGGTTGTCATGGCATCTCTAGAGGGCAACAGCTTCTATTTCTATGCACAAACGCACTCATTGTCGTGCCTACTGCTGTGTTGTGTGGTGTGCTGTGGTGTGCTGTGGTGTGCTCAAATAGGACTTGTCAGCCTCGCAAGTATCACGCATTAGATCAAACCTGTTTATGTTGTTCCTTGGGACCAAGGCCGTGGCTAGCCTTGTCCTGGACTACGGAAACTTCTGCCCACGATACAACACCACAATCGATAGCTGCACATCCTCGTTAGGATACACAGGTGTAGTGAACGGCTATACACACGTGTAGTGAGTTGATACGTGGTGAGTATATGAACGTTCGTGACTTGTGTTTGCGCCTCACCTGACATCTGACACCTGCTGTGGCCGTAGAGCTCTCTCGGGTGTGCTATCCCGCGCCAATGCATTGGTGGCTTGATCGCAGTGACGTATGTTCTGAGGTGTTGGTCCCTTTGTTGCCAAGTGGGGTGTATAAGTGAGGGTCTTTGAACCCTGTCCTTCGCATAGCAGTCTGTGCGTATTAAACCGGTACATTGGATATGCGAACGACAGTTGTAGAAGCCATCCTCGCTCGCTTGTATTGACTGTAGACGTACAGGTGTTGACTCATGTTCATTTCTGTTGGCTACTGGACGAAGTCTGTTGATACTGTAAATCCCTTGTGTGGCGTTTCGGTATCGAGGCGGTTGCTTGTACCTACAGCGGAACACTATCGAAGCCATGTCCTTCGCATAGCATGTTTCTACGGACACCTAATATAGTACTCGCACTCGCAGGTCAAAGGTGCCGCATCCATAGCCGGCGATGTAGCGGCGTCTGGTTCGCATGCGCAAGTGTCACCACAAGAGCCAGCAACCACCGACCCCGGGGTACCTATAGGTAGGTAGTGAATGTGTACGCGTGTTGGACAGGATGTGATACTAAACTTTATGGAGGGCTATATATGTATGTATGTATGTATGTATATGCGTGTATGTGTATGTGTATGTGTATGTGTATGTGTGTGTATGAATGTGTGTGTGTGTGTGTATATGTGCATAAGTCAACGATGACAATAAATGTAAATGGGTGGGGATCATTTATGCGTATATAATCCCTGCAGTTGTAAATTGGGAGTGCCGAGTTCGTCGATGCCTGCGTATTAGCAGCTCATACACAGCCGTGTATAGTGGTACATGGTTCCGAACTTCTATTTGGGCCGTACACAATTCGCCGGTAGATATACATCTGGGCAGTATTCCGCCAGCGTGTGTGATGTATGTCTCTGTGGCCTGTCCGTGCATTGTTCGCCGGTGCAGATAGATTGGTAATTACCAGATGGCGCGCCTGCACCACCACCAATGCTAGTGTGGGTGTCTTCCGAACAATATAGACAAACCAGGTTTATGCCATGGAATGGTTTCATATCTATTATTTTACCTACCCAACTCCCATGCAGAGGCAGAACACTTTCCCCCAGGCGACGAGAAGGATTTCCGCCGGATACTCGTGGATACCATCGATACAATGGTGGCAGAGACCGCAAGTGTCAGGGGCGCCCCTACGGCCAACCCAAGCACTGCTGGGCCTCTCGCAGAAGGTGTACCCACAGCTCCCAGGTATTAGGGTTTAGGGTTTTAGGGTTCATATCGGTTTCAGTGTTGTTAGTTCGTACCACTTCGCTATACTAAGGCCTGTGCTGTAGAACACGGTGAAAGTTTGTTTTATCTTCCACTGAAGTCTCCCGAGTTTATCGTCGGTGGATGTATGCGCCGTCTGTGGTGTAGTGCGTTAGCTTGTATAGTACTGTGCTCGCCGCGCTTGTAAACCCATGTGTGTAAACCAGCCTACGTACGTACGATCTCGGTTGATAGTTACCTTGAGCACAGCAATGTCAATCTACAATCACTTAACTATGATATCACATTTTCAGCTCTGAAAACTTTGTACGGCCAAATAAGCATCACATGAGAATATACACCCTTGTGCGCGCATACAGAGTGTGTGAATGTGCCAAGGAGTGGGCCCGGTGGCAGCAGTGGGCTTAGTTATATATATATATATATATATATATATATATGTATGTATGTATGTATGTATTTATGTATGTATGTATGTATGTGTATATGCATATGTATACATATATATATATATATGTGAGGAGTGTGTGTGTGTGTGTGTGTGTGTGTGTGTGTGTGTGTGTGTGTGTGTGTGTATATATATTATATATATATATATATATATTATATATATATATATATATATATATATATAATGATGTGTGTGTGTGTGTGTGTGTGTGTGTGTGTGTGTGTGTTTGTGTGTGTGGTGTGTGTTTATGTATACATATATGTATTTAGATTTAATACTTCTTACGTGCACCGAGTTTTCGAGCACAACCGTCAACAGCCTCTGCAAACACTAAGTACCCCATATTTGTATACACTTCGTGCAGCAGCTCATCGCACATCACGGCCGCGACTATGATTGATCCGCAGACGCTATCGTACACATACACCACTCACCTGGTGACTAGTTCGCTGGTGGAACTGCAGGCTGCCCCTGAGGCAGCAGAGGCAAGTGAGTCTATCGGAGAACTTCCATACACTCAGACCCCTTCGCCTGCAAATCCCAGTGTGTCGGATGAGCGGCCGTTGGTGAAGACAGCGACAGAGACGTTGAACGGGACTGTGGAGGTGGGCGAAGCAGAGGCATTGTCTCGCGCCCAGGGCAACCCGTCTGATGGGGAGTACGTTACTGGCGAGGGTATAGGCACAGGCAAAGACATATCACACGAGGCAAAGCATGACGCTGGAGCTGTACAGAGCGACACAGCAGTGCTCTCAGGACGAGCGGAGGGGAGGGAGTCTGCGCTACACGGTGCGACAGTAGACTTGCGGGTGCACACGGATGTGACGCAGGTGGTGGATGGGAGTATCCCTGGGCAAATGAAGCAGGTGATGGACGGGAGCTCCCCTGGGCACATGGTGGACTCAGAGGGCTCTGCGGACAGTACAACGCCACACACAACGCCTGTGACAGACGACACGGGAGTGGACGTGGTAATGCCAGATAGAGGGATGGAGCGGGGTGTAGGCCTGGGCCATATGGCAAGTGCTGAGGGTGTGGAGAGGGGCCAAGCGGAAGGACAGGGGGTGCTACGCACAGGAGGACCGACTGATATGATTAGCAGCGGTGTCGAAGAGAGGGACTGTGGGGGGGCGAAGACGACGCCTGTAGACGAGACTCGGCCAGACACAGGCAACACGTCTGTGAGGGATAGGTCACGAGACGGTTCTGATATGCCACCCAGATGGGACACACAGGATGATGTACATAGTTCAAACATAGGAGATACACAGGACACGGTACCTAGTACAAGCATAAGCAACGCACAGGACGCTCCACATAGTGAAAGCATAGGGGGTGAGATTGGTATGAGCCATACGGAACCTACACCGAATAGCAACGCCGACGAGACTAGAGAGGATCTCGGCACTGGTGAAGAAACACAGTCTACCACTACCACTATCACTTCCACTACCACTACCACTACCACCACCCCGCTACTAGACAGCGCACATGGGTATGGACACGGGAGTGTGGCTGTGGATGAAAGCCTGCTGTCACCACTAACAAACAGCACATATGACCAAAAACACGAACAGACGTGTGTGGCCGCAAATGGGGAATCGCAAACACAGGGCTCACAGATACCGCAAACAAGCAACAAACACGTACATGATCAACGCAAACAACAACACGAACAGAAAAGTGTGGCCGCAAATGGGGAAACGCAAGCACAGGGCTCACAGATACCGCAAACAAGCAACAAACACGTACATGATCAACGCAAACAACAACACGAACAGACAGGTGTGGCCGCAGACGGTGCTTCACAGTCGCAAGCACAGACTGAGAAAAAGAACACAGGAAGAAGAAGAAGAAGATACAGAACATCTATGGTGGACCGGTATGGAGTTGTTAGCGGCGCTGCGCGCGTACGCAGAGATACAGTCCGTGAGACAGACCACAACACCGTGGCTAATCGGGTGCTCTCGGCCAATCAGATCCTTCTGAGCTACAAGGGAGTCAGTGACCGATACGTCGCGTTCAACTCCAACAAACTGGTAAGTGTGTGGAAGTTAAGGGGTGTGGTAGTTGTATGCTCACACGGTGGTAAGTGTGTGGTAGTTGTATGCTAACACGGTGGTGAATTAAGCTTTGGGGTATAGTCCTATCGAGCTGGTAAGTGCTGTTTGGAGGGTGCATCCCCACAAGCTTGTAAGTGGTGTTTTGTGGTGATGTGAATATATATCGTATTGCTCTCCAGTTTGTAGTCCAATCTGTGTCTCGTCCGTTTGCCATATCATTTAGGTCAGACCTTCTCACTATCCTCCGGTCAGTTTATGACGCTCCAACGCATGTCACGTGTACTGGTAGAACTAACTGGCTTATAAGAAAGCGAGCGAGGAATGGGATAGGCCGTATCTGAGACTATACAACGAGTGTTCACTGTGCAGTGTACTTAGAATACAGTACAACGAAAACGGGGCTGCGTACCCCTTTCTACGGTACCGAGTGAATGTGTAGCCTATCCGATTCAGAAGTGTCCGCACACCTCTGCCTGTCACATCGTCCTTGCCATTACTATTACCGATATGACTCCCCCAATACATCGCCTCACCAAGCCCCCTCTCTCTCTCCCCTTCCTCATCCTCTCACCCACTCACTCACTCATATATATATATATATATAGCCCACGTATCCGTGGGACCAGCACAACTTCGCAACGGCCATAGCAACCGCACACCACATCTCTGGTGTGGAGGCGCTGCTCAATGCCAACTGGAGATATCTGACATCGTCAAACGCATTAGATGTGTTGACCTACGTGGCCTCTGCACGAGGACTGACCGACACACTCGATGGAAAGGAAACTGAACGCGCCCGTCCCGTGATGACAAAGTGTGTGCCGTTCTTTGTATTGCTCTACACCCTAAAAAGTCATTGGTGCTCGTGGTATCACATGTGTGCTTCTGTGGTGTGGGAATTGGTCAATAAAACATGTCAGTGTGTCTCAATTACGGCACATGCCGTGGGGTCATATACTCTTCTTAACATTAACTGTGTAATGTGATAACATGTCAGTGTATGTCTCAGTTATGGCACATGTCAGTGTATGTCTCAGTTACGGCACATGCAGTGGTGTCTTATACTCTGCTTATATGACATTTTTTCAATGCATATATCGCATCATATACAATATATGTGACATACAATTGGGCGCTTCTGACCATATGTTTCCATATCGGCGGATCCATCCACTCCTATTTCCGCTGATATGGATCCATCCACTCCTATTTCTATGCCTCTTGTCCCAGGCAAGGACTCGCGAGCGCCTCTCGATTGTCTAACACAGACAATAGACACACAGTCACCCCGCCAATGCCTCTGCAACATTTGTGGTCTATGTGAGTGTTATGGGCACCTCTCTCACAATCCTGATCACCGTGAGTGTATTTCGCGTTTGTTATTATGAACCTCCCCCCCTATAATTCGCCTGTGTTGTTATGAACCCCCCCCCCCTTACAATTCGCGTATGTTGTTAGGAACCACTCCCCATAATTCGCGTTTGTTATTGCGAACTACCTCCTATAGTTTGCGTATGTTGTTATGAACCACCCCCTATAATTTGTGTTTGTTATGAACCACCCCCTATAGTTTGCGTAGGTTGTTTTCAATGAATCGCCCCCTATAATTTACGTATGTTGTCATGAACCATCTCCTATATTTTACGTATATTGTTATGAACCACCCCCTATAATTCGCGTATGTTGTTATGAACAACCCCCTATAATTCGCGTATGTTGTTGTGAACCACCCCCTATAGTTCGCGTATGTTGTTATGAACCACCCCCTATAATTTGCGTATGTTGTTTTGAACCGCCCCCTATAATTCGCGTATGTTGTTAGAACCACCCCTTATAATTCGCGTTTGTTGTTACGAACTACCTCTTATAATTTGCGTATGTTGTTATGAACCATCCCCTATAATTTGCGCATGTTGCTATGAACCACACCCTATAATTTGCGTGTTTTGTTTTGAACCACCCCTTATAATTTGCGTGTTTTGTTATGAACCACCCCCTATAATTTGCGTATGTTGTTTTGAACCGCCCCCTATAAGTCGCGTATGTTGTTAGAACCACCCCTTATAATTCGCGTTTGTTGTTACGAACTACCTCCTATAATTTGCGTATGTTGTTATGAACCATCCCCTATAATTTGCGTATGTTGCTATGAACCACACCCTATAATTTGCGTGTTTTGTTTTGAACCACCCCCTATAATTTGCGTATGTTGTTTATGAACCACCCCCTGTAATTTGCTTATGTTGTTTTGAACCACCCCCTGTAATTTCTCGTACGTTGTTGTGAACCATCCCCTATACTCGTATGCATGTGACCCTACGAGCCTTTCTTCTGCCATGCTTGCAGGCGTAGATGGGCGTGTCGATGTCACGCTGCTCTGTTCCACGCAACCTTGCATGCACATGCTAAACCCTAAACCCCTATCACCCAACCCTAAACCCTAAAGCATTGATGTTATCTTATCTTGCCCTATTAAGTCTACCTGCAAAAGTTAATTCTCGCATACATACTACCTTGCCCGTCTCATCTCTGTTCCCCTACTTACAGACAGGGAATCAACCAACAGTTCGGTATCGACCATTTCGATGCGCTGCCGTTGCGCCCGTGGGAGTTCGACAGTTATCTCTCGCAGGTGACGAGTGGCATCGGATTCAAAGAGTTGCTGCAGGTGGTATTCAATGCATCCTCAACCATGTAGGTGACATAAACGTTTCTCTCCTCTGTTGTCATGTGTAAGTGAGTGTCATTTTATTTAAGTTGCTCTACTCGAGTCGTCACTAGACGTCATGACACGATTACAAATTCAATATGAGTAAATGAGTGTCATTTTATGTACGTTGCTCTACTCAAGTCGTCACTAGATGTCATGACACGAGTACCAATACAATGGACCTGCAGACAAAACAACAGACATTCTTCTGTGTAGAACGGGTGGGCGGTGCTGTTGGTGTAGCTGGATGTGTTTCTCCAGTGGAGTGTGTGTGCTTGGGCTTGTGTCTGTGTCTATACTTGTGCTTGTGCTTGTAGAGTGCATATGGTTGTTTCACGCCCTTGTACCATGCAGGAACTACGCGATATATTGTCGTATGCTAACACAACCGATGGTCTTATGTAGGGTGTCAGGCAATTAAACTTAGTCACGTGTGTTTGTCCATCGGACTGTGTCTGTGCTTTTGCTTTTGTTTTTGCTTGTGCTTGTGTTTGTGTCTATGTCTGTGGCGCAGCTTAAACCGATTGGGAGGTGCTGGGGTTGTCTCGCGACTGACGCGTCAGTTGCTGTGGTCGGTCACTTCGCGTCGTTGCGAAGGGTTTGTTCATGCACTGTACTGTGTCTGTCGTTCATGACGAGTGCCTGTAGGTGCACGAACCTTGTCTTTACCCTTTCCAAGATATGCGACCAGCCTGGGGAGGGCTAGTATCACTAATGATTGTCTTGAAATTAACAGAACCGGATTAGCGTACGAGACTCGCTACCTTGTCCGCCGACAAACGTTCGCAAATAGAACCCTAAACTCTAAACCCTAAACCCTAACCCCTAAATGCTATGTACTGACCATCTCCCGCCGCAATCGGATCCTCATATCTATACCCGTATCTAATAGGGCGACTGATACTCTAGCAAGAGCTTTCACACTCGTGGCGCGATTTGGGTACATTGGGACGGGCAAACACAACAGTTTAGACAATGCACTGCACGAAGCGACTATGCGCATACATTTTGATGGGGACGTTCTCCTTCACCACGCGGCTGAGGTAAGCGGGTGGCACCAGAGGCATGTCGCATGTGTTCAATGTTCAATGTATTACGCCCTTGTTATCACTGCTGTATCAGATGTATTCGATGTACTACGTTCTCCTAAACAATGATTTGTCGAAGGTATTGAAACAAGTGCTACACTCTGTTCAATAGCGATATATATATATATATATATATATATATATATATATATATATATATATATATATGTATATATATATATGTATGTATATGCATATATATATATGTGTGTGTGTGTGTGTGTGTGTGTGTTTATATATATATATATACATATATATATATGTTGTGTGAATATTTATTTTATTGCAATAGAAGGTGAGCATAAATGTAGGTCCGTGTGTATTGTTGAGCAATGTACTACTCTCGAAGGAGAACCATTATAGTCCTGTCAACAGTGGCATATCCAATGCTTTGAGCTGCACACTACGCTCTAGGGAGGATTTACATTCGAGGGTTGTCCCAAAATGGCATACGAGTCTACATTTCTCAGGAAGATAGTTAGTTATTAGGGTACACTATGACCCATCCAAACAAAGACGTATTTGCCATATGAGAATCCTCTCTAGTCTCGCAGACGGAAGGGGTGTCAGATGTGCTTCAATTCTTTCTGTGAACTCCAAGTGCTCTCTGGTCCTTCCAGTGTGTGCGTAACTAGCTACTGGAGAGAGAGCGAGAGCGTGCGTCACACAGCCAGTATCATAGAGCTGGAATATCATTGTGTCTACTGCGTTTTTGCAAATTTGACTATAGTCCCACCTGTTTCTCCACGGCCGTACATAATGTATGCATCGCCGCTGGCAATAATACCGGTGCCTTGTATTAAATACAGTCCAGTCCTTCGGAATGGAGATTGTCCGCTCGCAAAAAGGGCCAGAGCTTGTGCTTTTGGACAGGTCCATTGAAAACCACGATCCGTTCCTATACATAAAAATAGAAGTTCGGCACTATATTGCCTGTTTCACATATCCACATAGAACATCACGAGCGTATCTGTTGGATCTCGATCCGCCGTTTCTGGCCGTCTCACGCGTGTATGTGATGTGTGCAGGAACACACACACACAACTGACGCACGCCCACAAGTACACACACACCCTCAAGTTCACACACACCCTCAAGTACACGCACACCCTTAAGTACACACACCCCCTCAAGTACACACACACCCTTAACTACCTTCTCTTGCGCAGATCATTCACGCGTCGCACTACATCTTTGGCCGTGCCCACTGCGCACCCCTTCGTGCCATAGCTCACCACCAATACGATCTCGACAGCCCCTCTGCTTTGTTTGACCAGAACCTGTCAACCCTGACTCGACTAGTGAACGTTTACGGGGGTCCTGAGTTCACCAGCCATCCGACCAAGCGCAGAGTAAACGCATCTCCTATGCGGCTCGCAGCCAGGCGGCGGCTCAGGCGGAGGCGCGAGCGAGCAGAGAGGGACTGGGCGGAGAGTGTAGGCAATCGGGATGAACAGAACCAGGGACAGATCAGTGAGCTGCCACATGCAGATGTGGAGTGGGAGGAGTATACGGATACTAAGGGCCAGCGGGGCAGGAGGAAACGGTCCCAGGAAGCGGCAGAAAAGGACCGGGTGAGAGAGGACAGGGTGGTACTTTCGGACAGTTCAGCGCACGTGGATACTGCGAACGAACCGCAACGTGTGAGTGATTGGGCGCTGTACATGGAAGCGGCGGAGAACGAGAAGACGCGAAGTAGTCGCGTAAAGCCAGTGAAGCCTCCGTTGAAGATGTACGATCCCGACAGATACGAGAATTGCGGAAGGGTCAGGCGACTGCCCATCACCCATAGCAAGCCCAGGCACCGGTGTCCCAAACGGGACAGGTACGGCCCAGTGCATGGTGCACCAGGTGAAGGGGTAGGGGCAGTGGGTGGTCTAGACACGCACCTGCAGCACGAGAACGGGGACAGCCCGTCGGAGGGGGCTGGTCTGGCCCGCGACGACACGCACACGCGTATAAGCCAAGGCACAAGCAGCGCCATGCGCAGAGATAGGCTGGCGAGACGGACGGGCTCGTGTGAGTGTGGCTACGACTATGACTACGACTATGTGCAACCGACAAACCTGCTGCGCACGCGGCGGGCGCTAACGTGGGCCGTGCATGAGAGTCTCGTGGGTCTAATTGACAGACTGGAGACAAGCGAACCTACACCAAGCGATGAGTGGGAGGTCCTGGATGCGTTGCACAGTGTGTCGCATGTATTAGAGAGCTTGCCGTTCTACCAGGTGTGTCTTAGGTTTTAGGGGTTTTAAGGTTTAGGGTTTCTCGAACCACCCCTGACTCCACGTGCTCTCTGGCGTGTATATACTGTATCGATTACGCAGTCGCGTCCGTTGTACCCGCACATACATAGTACGTAATATGTAGGAGAGACCGAGCGGGTATGTGTCGATGATGTGTGTGTGTGTGTTCTGAGGGGAGTGATCTAGTGTGTAAGCTGGTAGTGTCGTGATAGATTGATGGTGAAGGTACAATGGCTATGCAAGGGTGTCCACAGAGATGGCTAATTCTTTGACAGATGTCGGGATTAACATTTTGATAGTCCATTGCAAATTTATTTCGAATGCTAGTATTATCATTCGTACATTTGGCTGTGTGTATGCCCGATACGGGGGTACTTTCAATATACCTACCTTACGAGAATATCTCGGGTGACAGGGCATCTTTCATGGTTCAGTGAGTTTGTTCTTCCGCTGTGGTCCCCCTTGCGTAGAACCGCTAATTGTCTGAGGTCACGATATTATACTATCGATTCACCAGGCGTGAGATGGTTTCTGTGCAATTGGTTTTGTGGCTCACAATCTTACTTGCACCGGGTGTGTCTGCCACATACCAGTGGTACACATCATAGGTGGCCTTGTAGCTGGCAGAATTGTCGTCCTGTCCTGTCCTGCTCGGCCCGGCCCGGCCCGGTTTCTGGGCAGGCGTTTAGATCAGGGCAGTATGCTCGCACGGTGACCTGTCTCTAGTATATGCTAGTCATGGAGGTCTGTCTGAGTATTGTTGCTGAATAGGGCTCCAGTCTTGGAACTTGGGGCACGCATGACATCCAGGGTAGTGTAGAGCGCAGCATTACAGTATATGAAGCTAAATATTTGTTACTCGTTGGGTCAAAGCTTATGACTGTGCACATACAGCAGCAGATATATACTTTAACATGATTTTAATTAGAAATGGGTCGTTATAAGGAGTGTTGTGTTTGAATATTTCTAAAGCTCGCAACCATGTTATCACCCAATTCCAATGGCCTCTGCACAAAGCAGGGAAAAGACAAGTACTTTGCGCGAGCGGCGCTGCATCACTGTGCGAATCTCATGACACGCGCGTCGCCTGGTTCTCTGGAGCTGTTTCTGCGGGTATGTGTCTAACATCATGAAATGGGACCAAATCCTATCTACTTATGTTCTTATACAAGTCTGAAGCGTTGTACCTAGGTGTCCTCTGTGGTGCCAAGACACCAAAATCTGACTATTTGGTATATATTCGCGCCGGGAGATTGCAATACTTTGTGTACCAGATTTATATGCGTATGCTATTACCTTTCATCTGTACGTTATACACCCAAACCGCCCTCCCCTCCCCCCCCCCCCTGCATTACAATACCTTCAGGTGTATATATGATGGAGAGCTGCGTCTGTATTGAAAATTTGAATTTATTTTTTTTAATCATTTACCGGTAAATAGTCTTGAGAGTGATGAGAGAGCTCATTTTATTTACAATTCAGTCACCGGCAATGCCCTGACCCATGTGTTCACTGCTACATTTGACGTATAGGATGAGGCTGATTTGATTATAGCTAAGTTTTGCGGTATGCTGGACACCGTTGAGCCTAATGATAATGTGGAAGAGATGGTTGCAACCATGAAGGTACGAGCTTTGATTCTCCCTGTCTGCTCTAAGATTGTAATTTTACCTGTTTCTCATGATATATCAGACGGCATTCTTTACCAATGTGTATGTATGTCCGAATCGCGTGTGTACATCAAATGAATGTCAGATCCGCTACATGCCACTTTCACGCCTTATAAGAACCTGATGTACATAATCCTACTGCTAGTGATTGACTCCCTGTCGTACTATGCGAGAGCGAGTGCGCACCGACTAACACGTCGGAGGCATATCTTCTTTGGTAGTTGAAAGCGATAGTGTGGGCAAATTATAACGCCTCAATCTGTTGACCGATGCATTCTGCCCCTTATAAAGGGCTGGCATAAGCAAGTATCTCTACACACTTATCAAGTAGAATTCCTTAACTGAATTTCAGCTTGAACTTGAATTCGCTCTCTTCCATATCGAACACCATGCCGCGCTAAAACAACAAAGCTGTTTCAAAATATACAAGATGTGAGACCTTTATTCACGTCCCCTGCGCCCTGGACTTAAATGTGGTATTCTGATGGTTTTAATCGTATCAACGGCCTTGTTTCATCAAATACTCAGACTCTGATTCGAAATCTAGACCGAGCCTTGCCCAGCAGTGAACACTATCTGAAGGTGAACCGATTACGGTCGATTGAGTGTACACTCGATTCAACAATGACCCGACATATGCAGCGCGATATTGACACAGACAACAGTGACACACTAGAACTGTTATTAGAAATGGAATACTGTTCAGAAAAAGTTAGACATGCGCTTAGTGTTCAACTCGTGCAGGAGAACTTCTGGGAACTTTAATGTCGACAACACGATATTGAGAATTGCAAATGCGTGCTAGAAAAATCTGTACTTGCGGTCGGATGAATAATGCAAAATCGTCTGAAATGGAGCTCAATAGATTCGTAGCGAAGATGTCGTTTAGAATTAGTTCGATCCGTTTTGATATGGACCATTGTCTAAGTCCAGAGAGATTCAATATGGTATCAGCACGATGGTAACATCAGTGTGTAGTTTTAAATATAGCATACCGTATACGTCCGCAGACCGGCGTCGGGCACCGACGGAGATGAGAGCTGAAATGTACTAGCGGCAGTGCACTTGTGATTTTTCAATCGTCGAGTCATAGTCACATTTCTATGGATTATTTTTTTAGGAAACGTCAATGCGTACCGAAGAACAAAATAAAGAAAAATAAGCACACTAGTATCAAATCTACATATTCCCTGTCGTGTTCTATCATCAGTAATTTTGAAGTTCTTACACTATTTATCTGCCCGAGTATGTGCAGTGAGCATTTATAAAGTTATATATTCGTGTATCGACCATCGAGGTCGCAAGATGTCTAACATGTCCTCAGCAGTCGCTGGCAATGTTTTCCAGTACAATTGACTTGAAAAGCCTGCCATATTGATCATATATAAAATGTGAACGAAAATTTATCACAGCAACTCGAACTATTCACTTCAATCCCTGTCCTACAAAGTGGTTGAAAGAAGTTATTGCAGTTTGCGTTACTTAAAGGGGACAAACTCACGACGGAGCTTCATTCGGAATTTGCTGCTAGCTATACACAGATGTGACCTTGATTGGAGGCAACGTATCACATACAACGGAATGATATAATATCTATTTAATTGCGTGTACGAAAAATGAAGTGGCAAAATACTGGCGGCCATGGGATATCTATGATTCACCACATCAAACCCTAGTTGGCATCCGTTTATCATAGATATGAATGCTAGATAGTATGTTACATGCCGAGTTTTAATTGTCCGAGCATTGGGAGTTGCAGTGCAACTGTGCTCGACATTCATCAATTCCATAATTTTAAATTCCGAATTTAGCTTATAATGTCTGGACCGGTCCCCAAACCTTCTAAGCTTTCGAAAAAAAAGATCTGCAAATCAATTTTCTCGAGATTTATATGTCCTATGCTAGCAAGCAGTGAATATTACATCCCATGGCTAGTGACTATAATATTTATTTCAATTCGGGTAAATTTTAAAATGTTCACATGCACATCAGGTTTCATATTTGTTGGAGTGGTTCTGGGACGATTGAAGCCTTATGGTATCGAAAATATCGCACCAGTGATATTGTACTTTAAGCTTCAAGTGGTATTCGTCTGCGCGAAATGTTGTAGAGACAAGTTTGGTTATTGTTAATATTACACTCCTATATACATATATGGTATGTGACCTGCGTGTAGTGAGCTACTATCATATTCCACGTCCCGTGCGTTGTTCTCGCTCCAAAGGGTATTAACGCTCGTATAATGATTTTACACTGGTCAACTTGCAATTGTTGAGTAAGTATTGTAATAGATATAGCTTTAGGCACTACTTGGTACCTAATTGATTTGTATTTTAAAGACTCGAAAAGTTACAAGCTCATACAGGTTACAGCAGGGTTGAATTTCGACTTAGAAAATACTTTTCGGTTGAACCTGTGTGTGTGCTTTCTGGTAGTTCAAATGTACTATCAGTGATTAAGTATGCCTCGAGTTTGAGCTTGTCGACTTTCCCTTATCCGGACTCGTGAGTATTTTTTTACCACCAAACACAACTTACTCGTTCAATTGTAAACTATGATGTGCATATTTGTCCGAAGTTTAATTTTCAGTTTTTTCGAAAAGATTGGATATTTACATATCTTCGTTGTGCGACATTTCATATCTGAATTAGACCTCTATTTAACTCCGAAGCAACTAAAAGACGACGCGGTTAGGACCTGTGAAAGTGTCCAGAGAGTTGAATAATATTGAACAGCACTGTGACGGATCAGTGTAGATCCGAGTGAAATGACCCATGAACTGGTTCCTCCCAGCAAAAATTTAACCTTTTTCACACATACTAGCTCACAGAACCCAGACGTATCCTCGCAGACTCAACCCACAACGTCTGCCAATATTCGACAGTCCTCACTCACTGTAATCGCACCAACGGCCATATTAACTGCAATATCGATTGTACAAAATAGAATTTACTTTTCGATGCCGTCTATTCTCGGACTTGCTGCTGAACCTATTCGTGTTGATATTTGAGAGACTACAGGTCTCAGGTCAGATTTCACAGCAAGAAACCATCTTTGATTTATGGAAGTCATCAGAGTCAGCTCACTCCTGAGAGCTAAGTCATCAGAGTTAGCTCACTCCCGAGAGCTAATCAAGTTGCTCAAATTACTCTCAAGAGTTGACTTATCACTTAATCGACTTCCGAGAGCAGATTAAGTTTCTCGACCGATTCCCGAGAGTGGATTAAGCCTGTCAACCGCAACATTCTAATAATAGCTGCGGTTCTATGTGAGTCACAACCTATGCGGAAAGGCATCATGTGATCAGCGTGAGATTTAGTTGCAGAGAAGTTGAAATAGATAAGCATCGAAGTGTTAAAGAGTTCCGCATAAGGTTTCTCATACTGACCATATGAGTTTTTACCCTGGCCAGCCCAAGCGGCTGAATACTAGCACAAACATCTTAGGTATAAAACCGAAGGTGAGGTCAGAAATAAATATATACATTTGCACTTTATTTAAAGTCTACTACATTGTACTCTAACAATATTAAGTAGCAACTATTGGTAGACCAATTGAAACTGCAAATGCACCAGAGGGCACTCGACTTGATGTTAGTGTGGATATTGTTGATGGTTCCTTCACAACGACAACACACGTACACCTTACTACATTATCAAACACACAAACAAGGACTACACAATCCACTTCTTCCACCACAGCATCTTAACGAACGAACAGAACTGGCCGTACTATAGACAGTCGTGCCCAAGAGGTTGTTGTAAATAAGAATGTTGATACTAGACCACTTGACGATAGTTACAAAAATGGCGATGTTCTTCTAGAGCAGAATTTTCATGATGTCAACATTTCTCAATGTGATAAGCATGGTGTGGGTAGCTTTAATGATAAGCCCCCACATATAATACATGAAACATCATTTAACTATTTTTATACCCATCTTCTTCCCATGGATTGATTTGTGAAACACTGACACCTGCAGCGAATTCAACACTTTGTGGGGCTGGTAAGCACAATATGGATGTCTTCGAGTACCTCACGTGGCTTTTATTACGGCTCAACATGGCAAAGTACTACAGCAAGGGCGTCAAGTATTTTGGCAAGCAGAAAGTGGCCCATTAGACTCGCTTCCATATTTCGGACACCATATGAATATACCAAGATACGAGAATATACAGAAACACTTATGACTACGAATGCCTCCAACCATAGCTGAGAGACGACAGGTCTCAGGCCAGATTTTACAACAAAGAAAAAACTCTTTGATTTATAGCAATCATCAGAGTTGGCTCACTCCCGAGAGCTAATCAAGTTTCTTAACTTACTCCTAAAAAAAAAAGAGTTAATACCTAACCGATTCCCGAGAGATGATTAGGTTTGCGTACCGTAACATTTCAAAAGTAGGTGCGTCTCTATGTGAGTCACAGTCTATGTGGAAAAGCATCGTATGATCAGCGTGAAATTAAGTTGCATAGAAGTCGATACCGAATAGGGATCATAGTGTTAAATTGTTCTGCAGAAGGTTTCTTATACTGACCATATGACTTTTTAATCCGGCCAGCCCAAACAGCTGAATACTAGCACAAACACCATCGGTATAAAACCAAAGGTGAGGTCAGAAATAGAGACATAGTGTACTTCATTTATAGTCTACTATATTCAATACACTCTAACAATCCCAGGAGAAATAAATGATCAAGGATATTATCTGCGTGAGCTTGTTGACGCCTGAAACGCTAATATGGATAAACACTTTGTGTGTAGCAAAAACAAGTGCGTCAAAGAGGTTTGGCAAGCAGAACGTGACCCGTTAGACCCACTTCCATATTTCGGACACCACATAAATATACCACGATACGAAAATATACAAAAACACCTATGCCTACGAATGCCTCCGACCATACCAGAGGAAAGAAATGATCTAGGATAATATACGCGTGAGCTTGTTGACGTCTGGCACGCTAATGTGGATAACCATTTTGAGTGCATCAAACAGTTTTGGCTGGCAGAACGTGACCCATTAGACCCACTTGCATATTTTGGACACAATATGAACATGCCAAGATACGAGAATAAACAGAAACACCTATGCCTACGAAGGCCTCCAATCATACATGAGGACATCAATGATCATGGAAACCTAAGGAGTACGACAACGAGTGAAAAACAATTGCCTGCTGTGCAACTAACATTGTTTTTATTGTTAATTGATGTGAAGCAAAAGTACGACCAAGCTATTTACCTCCACAAAAGTACACAGAAGGAACTTGTCCACAGATAGTACCGTAATGCGTTTGACGGATGGCATCAAATGAACAGGTCGCAAAGTGGCAAATATAGATAGCGGCTTTAGTGTTTTAGAAATTCTATATTTTCTGCTCACGTTTGGTCTTTATGGCATGTCTATCAGCCATGAAAATAGGTTCATGACCAAAAGAAAAAAAGGTTCATGGCCGAAAGAAATATATGGGGGTAAACTCACAACATTCATTGTTGACAATCCAATTTGTAGTCGGGTACACTCCAAGGTACCTTAAAATATGAGAATCAAGCTGTGCTGTGTGTAAACGGTTTCCACTTAATAGTATTGAAAGATGTACAATACACCGGCATCTGTGCAGCGACGTGTGGCACAGTGTTAGCGTGCGGTATAGGGGGCTAATAGTAGAGTGCTAGTGTATCTAAAGTATGGTTCATTCGAATGAATTCATTTATGATCTCACCCTCAGTTATAAACTGATGGTGTTTGTACTAGTGTTCGACCACTTGGGTTGGCCAGGGTAAAAACTTATATGATCAGTATGTGGAAATACGGCCTCCGGTCAGTCTAAAATATCAAGATCAAATGAGATAACATATTGGTTTTTAATTGTATTTAAAATAATTTAATACGAATTCATTTTCCAATATTTCCAAAGTGTTCTAAATTTACTTTGATGGCTCCAATAGCCTGAGTATTTGGTATGACTCATCTACTTGGACCTATTTGAGACATTAGTAGATGTAGGATATTATAAACTAAATTTAATAATCTCCGAACCACTACTTACAGGTTTTGGTCCTCCCGCCAATCTCCAAAATCCAATAAGTCTTTTTCTTTTTTTTAACTTTTCTTCAGATGGAACTTATATTTATATCAGCTAATGTATTAACGTGACTTACGCTATTATGTCTATCTACAAATTAGGCATGTGGTCATGAACACTTAGTACTTCTAGTGAAAATTATTCAATAAAGAACAGCTAGAGGTACGCCCTGTGTGATCGAGGATATTTAGGCTCTTAACAAGAGGCAGTCCCGATCATTCTTACACAAGCTACCACTGCTAAATCCTAACTGACTTAAATTGTATCTTAGTTTATATAGCATAGTTTAAAACACAGAAATATCCATCGAAGTTTACACCTCCCACCTCCCTCAAAACATTTAATTGCAAAGAATACATATAGCCGAAGGCTCTTTAATTGAATTTGAGCAAATTTTGCATTAAAAAGTCACCAAACGTACAGTGAAAAGTGGAATTGTCGCTACATGTACATTTGTACATTTTTAATCAATATTTCAGTACGTTTTTCGTTGGAACATCTGAGTGAACGTACATTTGGTGACTTTTCACATCTTCAATGTACATTTAGAGACTTTCTTTTTAGAAATAATGAGTAATAAATATTGGCCGTGTACTCTTTTCGTTTTCATCAACCCCCGCAGCCCCAGACAAAGCTCAGTAAACTCATCATCATATCCCTCAGCTAAAGAATGCGCTAAGCCACTGCCACGAGAATGATGAATCTACAGCAGATTTATGTATTTTGATGGCAGCTGGTTTTACTGCACTGAGTACAGAGCGAGGAATGTGTATAGTATCACCCAATCTCAGTATTGAGATATGAACGGTGTCAAATCATATATCATCGCACAGATAGCATATCCTTAGTTTACATGTATAGTTTCTTTGAATCTAAAGCATGAACCCATAACGATTTCCGGATTCATAGTTATGTCACTTCTACCCCAGCTTCAACAGCCTGAATTGTCCGACAGGACGGGCCAATAAAATTCGTGAGATTATTGAACCAAATACAAGATTTGGATCATCAAACAATTACAAATTCGATACTGACCTTCGTTTGTTTGCACTATACATGCACAATATGTAGCAAATTCAAAGCTTATAAATTATTTTTAAAAGACAGTCGGGTTCTACTCCAAATTGCGACTACAAAAAAATATCAGGGATTCTAAAAATGAAAGAATACAGGTCTCAGACCAGATTTTGCAGCTTAAAAACTCTTCGATATTACGGGTGTTGTCGTTGTGAAGGAACCATCAACAATATCTACACTAACATCAAGTATAGTTGCTACTTAATATTGTTAGAGTACAATGTAGTAGACTTTAAATAAAGTGCAAATATATATATTTATTTCTGACCTCATCTTTGGGTTGTCGTTGTGAAGGAACCATCAACAATATCTACACTAACATCAAGTATAGTTGCTACTTAATATTGTTAGAGTACAATGTAGTAGACTTTAAATAAAGTGCAAAAATATATATATTTATTTCTGACCTCATCTTTGGTTTTATACCTAAGATGTTTGTGCTAGTATTCAGCCGCTTGGGCTGGCCAAGGCAAAAACTCATATGGTCAGTATGAGAAACCTTATGCGGAACTCTTTAACACTTCGATGCTTAACTATTTCAACTTCTCTGCAACTAAATCTCACGCTGATTACATGATGCCTTTCCGCATAGGTTGTGACTCACATAGAACCGCAGCTATTATTAAAATGTTGCGGTTGACAGGCTTAATCCACTCTTTGTAATAGCCGGGCCTCCACATTAGACTCTTATGTTGATAAACGTACTCTTAAGCAGTACGTAAATTATAAACGTACTATTAAAAGCACGTGTATTAAATGGTTTTTAACGGTTCTATTTACAAGTATCTTTTCCATTTTACAAATCAGATATTTTGGCCCCGACCCATTAAAGGGACTGTGAAAAAGGCCAAAGAGTATAATTGGAGTAGGTCTATTAAGAGACCTAGATAAACACTCCAAAATATACATCTGAATACTTCGGTAGCGAGATGGCTCAACCGAACATAGGTTTCTAGGGACCCTTAATGGTTACCTAGTTTGACCTCCGCTCAGCCAACCAGATATGCCAGTCTGATGATCGCAAGTCGGTAATTCTTGATAAGTGGACAGTTATTGGTTAAGACAATAACTAAGGACATCAAGGGTATTTTTTTTATAACTTTTTTTATTCTAAAGATAGGATTTTACTAGTTTTAGTATTTCGTGCAACGAAACAGGTAATACTAGTTTCGACGATAACGATAACGAAAACATAAATAAAATCCCTTCGGCGAAATCAGTACTGGGAGGATGATATATAGGCAATGTCTCAGCCTTACAATCCCCCAGAGTATTGCTGATATCTATGAGGCATACCTAACTTTATTACCAGACTAAAATTCGTATACTTAAAAGAATTATTAAAAGACTTTAAGATTTTATTACGTTAAGTAGCTCTAAGACGTTTATACCGCCTTAAGAGACCGATATTTACACATTTTAAAGTTAGCAAAGTATTAACTACTTGAGCTACTTAAGCGTCGTGGTAATTAACTACCACGTAAAACTTTCTTAAGACAATAACTATTCGTTTAGTGAACAGCAGAAGTCATACTGGATAAGTATGACTAAGAAGGACTCTAAGCTATCTAAGAAGCGTACAGTGGATAAATAGGAGACGGACAGAGAACCTGCCGAAGACGCAGTCAACCGTACCGTAGCAGAAGCCATTGTCGCAAGACGACAATGCACTGGATACCGGTGAGACTACTCCATTAAGAGCGAAGTCAGTCGAGGAGAGGGCTAGAGGACCTACTCTCTCCTCAATTTCAAAGCTCGCGAAACCGCGAAGCAAAAATAGGAGTGGGCTTAAGACCACTCCATCTACAATCCCCGAGGAGATTAATCCAAAGGGTAAAGAACCAATTACGGAAGTCAATTATGACGACCTCGAGGAGATTAATCCAATGGGTAAAGAACCAATTACGGAAGTAAATTATGACGACCTCGAGGAGATTAATCCAATGGGTAAAGAACCAATTACGGAAGTCAATTATGACGACCTCGAGGAGACTAATCCAAAGGGTAAAGAGCCAATTACGGAAGTCAATTACGACGACCCCGGCGACGATGAAGTCCAACCCGATAAGGGGCCGACGGAAGACGAACCACAGGCTAGCGCACCTACGCACATCAGTAAGTTGCTCGAAGAAAATGCTGAACTTGAGAATCAGATAGCTGCCCTAGAGTAACAACTCACACTAGAGAAGTTATCTATCGCACACGTAGATCGAATGTACGGAACTGGCGAGAAAGCTAAACGCCCGCGTGAATATGTCTCTAACGACACCACTGCAGCTTTAAAAGAGTGGTCAAAACATCGCTTAGAGAAGACCGATGAGGAGTACCACGACCTAAGTACTAAGCCGGCCGAAATAAGCCCGGAGAATGTTCCCTGAGAAAGTCTACTTCCACGGGACCAGGCACTATTTACTCCAATACCATTACCGGGACATGAGTCTCCCATTTTGGAGGGTATTATAGACCCAACCGCTGGGAAGAATACACCTCCCCTTACCTAATTGGGGAAGGCACATCGCACCCAGCCAAAGTCGACGTGCGAGATTATCGTAACAGATGATCCTAAGATATTCATTCCAACACCACGTCTCAGTAACGAGCGTCGTGAAGCGTCGACCATGGACTTTAATATCCACCGAAAGGGAACTAAAGCTTCCCGCATACATGCGAGTGACGTGGAGTACACACGGAAGGACCGCAATGCATTACACCAACCCGCCGAAGACTTTCAGTCCACAGAGGTAGATATGCTGAATGCAGAAGTGAACAAACTCACAGTTAAGATGGAGCTCGCGCAGGACCTGCAAGATCACCCAGAAATTGATTATTATGCGAAAATAATCAACATCAAGCAGAAGCGAATCGACCAGTTGCTGCAAGCACAACGCGGGCAGGACCAACGCGATCACCAGAAGTATAAGGGCATGATCAGTCGACTTAAGTCGAACTGGGACTCAAGTACCCAGAAGCCCGAATCCATCAATAATCATGACCTCGAGACTCTGACTCGCTCGTTACACGCGTTTACAGTGATGCTGGAGACAAATGACATTGCCCCACCGCAGTGGATATCTGCGTTTATGCAGACATTTAATCCAGAAGGAACCAATTATCGGATCCTTCAGAAGCATCTCAAAGAGATCGATGAGTGTCGTAACTGGCCAGAAGTATGTTGGCTAGTGACATCCTTATTTAAGCAAGGATATGCGCAGTCCAGGACTATGTTCAATTCTGGCACCACCAACAGCGAATACTAGCATCTTGAGCTATATTTTGAAACTCGATGCGGACCTTGTCAGACCTGATATTAAGAGGGATGACAAGCCACGCTGGTATGAGTTGTTGGCAATGCATGTATTCTGTATGAACATAGGCAGTAATGATCGAGAGCGCCTTTACCTCGAGCTACGTCGCAAGTATGCGAACGAAGCGAGATATAAAGGGCAGGAGAAGAAGTTTCACCTGAATCGACTGCGCTGGGATCAGTTCTATAAAACTGTTTCCGACACTTATCCCTCTGATCGAGTAACCTCGAGAGAGAAGGTAGTTCTTAAGAAACCACGTGATCAGATTGATCAAGGGTATGTATCCCGAAAGACATCTAACGAACGTCCAAATGTTCGTCCGCGTGAATCAGCGCCGCACTCACGGCCTAATAAAAAGGTACGTGCTGAGAAGGAAGCACTATACAAGCAAGTTAAGAAGTGTGCCGACGAGAAGTGTGGATACGATATGTATCAGCTTGCCCCGAACGGTTATTGGAACGGGCGGCACTCAGCTACTTGCAAACACTTTATTAATAAGTGTGACAAGTGTGAGAAAACCAACGGTTATCACGCCAAGACATGTGAACGGAAACCAGATATCAAACTGGATTGAAGGTACTACCGGGTTCAGTCTCTTCAAAGGCAATACAACGACTCTTTAGACGAGCGTGTAATAATCCCTGTATATTGCAACGGAGATAAAGTTCTTGCGTTGATTGATCCTGGTTCAGAAATTTCATGTATATCCGATCGCTTTGCATTCATGAAAGATATCGAACGTAGAACACAAACCACTCACCTTATATTAGCTGATGAGAAGACTTCCAAGTGCGATACGATGGCTACCGATGTTAAATTCTCATTAGCCGACCATCGCCACATTACAACCCACGCTGTGATAGTAAAGATGTCACAGAAGTACGACATTATCGTCGGAATGAGTGATTTACTTACATTAGGTATAACCGTAACTGGTTTACCGAACAATGTAGTATAACCGTAACTGGGTTACCGAACAATGTAGATCCATTAACGGATCAATCAGACGATAATTGTCTGAAACCATATATACCACCATCCAACACAGTCAAGGAATTAATACCTGACTTTGCGGAAAAGATCATTGATCTAATCTTAGTAAATAAGAGGATCAAGATCACTGACTGGGCTAAGTTCCGTTTTAACGACGGACATGTTAGTTTAGATTTAACCAAGGTAGACTTTACTCAGCTGAAGTGTCCATCAAGAAACTATGTATCTTGGAGACACGAAGCCGTAGTAAAAGGACAAGTCGAGAAATGGTTAACAGATGGAGTGATAGAAATAAACTATCAACAAACTCCAGTAAACTTGGCATTACTTGCCGTTGATCAACATAACTCTGACGGTTCATTTAAGAAGGTCAGAGTATGTTTAGATACGAGTCCAATAAATAAATTTTTGCCAACTCATAGCTTTCACTTACCTCGTATAAACGAGTTGTTAAGAAGAATGGAAGGTGCTACAGTATTTACAACTATAGACCTAACACAAGGATACCACCAAATGAAGGTATATGAGCCCCACCGTAAATACTTTTGTTTTACATGGAAGGGTAAACAATATCGCTTTAAGGGCGCACCTTTTGGGTTACACTCCCTACCAGCATTCTTCCAACAAGTAATGGAGGAAATGTTTGCAGACATGCCTAACGTGCAAGTCTACATAGATGACATAGTCATCTTCTCAAAGACTAAAGCCGAACACGAAGCATTAGTCAGACGAGTACTACAAAGATTAAATGAACAGAACTTCAAAATTAATGAGAAGAAATGTCATTTTGCTATGAGTGAGATTCAACTCTTAGGGTATAGAATCTCAGGGGAAGGTATTACAATCGACCCCGTAAAGGTAGAACATCTCTTAGATTGGAGAACTCCAACAACCGGGAGAGATGTAAATAGCATGTGTGGATTCGTAAACTTCTTTTCAGATAGCGTTCCACACTTAGCAGATTACTTAAAACCTTTTGGACACTTAAGATGTCACAAAGGTAAGTTAGGGGAGCTATGGACTAAAGAGTGTGATGAGGCATTTAAGATCCTCAAGCACGCAGTACAACAAGCACCTGTGGTTCAAGGACCAGTTGATGGCGTGCCGTTTGAAATAGCAACGGACGCATCAGACCTAGCACTAGGAGGAGTATTGTATCAGGTTATAGATAATAAACCTAGATACATGCAATTCTTTAGCCGTGCTATGAATGCATCACAGTTGAATTATCCAACTGTTAAACAAGAATTATTAGCTATAGTAACAGCTATGACACACTTTAGAGATTATCTCTATGGAACAGCATTTACGCTGATGTGTGATCAAAAGTCTCTTCAATACATGAAAGAGATGAAGCCGGACACTCAATTATTGAGCAGATGGCATGATACAATATCAAAATTTCACTTTGATATAAAACATTTACCAGGCATACATAACCACTTACCGGATATGTTGTCCAGGTTTGTACCAGACTTTAATAAGTCAGTCCGCGAACTCTTAGCCACTGATTGGAAATGTAATCTAAGATGGCTTGAGTTAGCACAAAAGACATTCGGCCCACATACTATAGATATTTTCGCCGCGCATCATAACGCGCAATTAAAAGATTACAGGACGTTAAATCATCCTCTAGGAGATGCCTTTCAATTGGATCTCTCCAAACATAACGCGTGGGCTAATCCACCGTGGCAGTTAATTGCCCAATTATTAAATTACGTTCAGATACATAAAGCTACCTTAACGTTGTGTTGTCCTCTACGGAAATTAGATCCGTGGCTCAATAAATTAAAAAGCATGATACAATGCGAGCTAATATATTTAGATAGGGAAGTAGATACCTTCCTCTATCAGGGTACCCGAGCAGTCCAAAGACGCCCTGGAGACATACTATAATATGTCGTATAGGTCCTATAGGTACAACCTCATGGACCCCCTCTGCGACCTTCCTAACAAGGTCAAAGAATCAGAGATTCCACTCTCTACCAAATTGAACGTTAATCAGTTCAAAGACAACACAACACGTGAAGTTTGTGCACAAGAAATACAATCTACTACTGACTACACTGTTAAGAAGTGTCAGTCTCTAGCTAGGACTTTATTTAATTACATAAAGTTCAAGCCCGAAGTCTTTAAAACACTCTTTCTAAAGGGACTCATGAACGAGAACCCTGATTTACATGCACACATATTACGACTATTAAACAAGTCAAGTGTAGCATATGTATATGAACGCACTAAAGATGCGCATACAAAAGGAAGAGAAGAGTCTGTGAACACAACAGACGTAGAGAACACGCAAGTGGATTCTCAACACCCTACTTTTATAATGGACGAGCAGAATGATGATAACATTTTCTCTTGGCTGATGCAAAATCATAAGCTGAAGCACCAGAACGTAGTAGAAGCACTTAAAGATGCTAAACGAAATGGGATAGCGCATCCCAAGTTGGTAACTTTAGTTGACAAAGTATATCAGTCATGCACAGACTGTGATCTCAATCAGATCAAGCGCTATGGGTTCGCACCGCTTAAGAGTGTGACCGAAGAGGGGTTTTTTTTAGGGCCATCATTGATCTGGTTGACCTGCCTACGTCCGAGCACTCAGGCGTACGTTACGTATGCCACTTCTTTGATGTGGCGTCACGGTTTAACTTACTTTACCCCCTTAAGGATAAAAGTACGCAGACTGTGGCAGAATTATGTTGCCAAGTCTTTGCTGACCACGGGTGGCCAGGTATTATGTGCTCTGATAACGGTAGCGAGTTCTGTGATGACATTATGGAATCATTAGTACTCGTATCAGGCATGTGCCATAGGAGAGGTGTGCCATATAAACCGCAAATGCAAGGCGTAAATGAAACACGCCATAGAAGACTTAAGTTCTTCTTACGCACTGCATTAACGGATGATGCAGATGATTGGCCGTACCATCTTAAATGGGTACAAACACAAATGAACGAGTGTGCTGAGCCGGTTACAGGAACTACACCCGCTCACTATTTTCGTGGCAGATATAGTGAGTTACAAATACCCTATAACAAGGATGAACCTGATCGCCATGAGTTACCATGGTTAGAAAAGGTACAACGTATACATAACGTTATATACCCTTGTTTGCGAGAAACACGCAATATAGCCTTATTAAAAAGGCAAAACAGATGGAACACTACCAAGAAGATAGCAGAGTATCAGGTTGGTGACAGAGTTAACATCCGTCAACGCAACTCTGATGCTACTGTATTAACATCTAAATGGATAGGTCCATATATAATCTCAGTAGCAGACACTAAAAGCGGAACGTACGAGGTTAATAACCCCGATGGTTCTAGTGCGCTTAATATAGGCACAAGTCGTATTCCGACTGCTGAGATTATACTCGCAAGATGACATGACTCTAATGCCCCTCTTGATCGTTCTGAATTTAAGGACATAATATGGAGAACGGATACGGGAGGTTACACATACTATCGTACACGCTTTATAGACGGTACGATCGCTGAGTTAACTTCAGACGCTTTTGACAATCAAGACTATTTAAAAGCCTTTAATAGAAAATGGCGTAAACGCCTACATAAGTCACAAGCTGATAAAGACAGCATGTTCCCAACATCTGAAGGTACGGAAGTTAAAACTTACCCACCTACAGCATTTATCCCGAGCTTTACTGCTCATCCTTCATACGTCCCAAAGACACTGAAACGTAAGAAACGTCCAGTCGACCACCACGGATCTACTGGACCTAAGCCCAAAACTCACAGGGTAACCGAGAACGCTTAACTTCTCCGCCTGAGAAACATTAACTATATGTTATGCTGCTTAATGTTTTCGACCCGTTTTTCCTTTCTCGCTTTGTAAATCCAAAATCAGCTTGATTGAGCAACTAGCCTCTCTTGGATTTCAAAGCTGGGTGGGGGCTGTGTAATAGCCGGGCCTCCACATTAAACTTATGTTAATAAACGTACTCTTAAGCAGTATGTAAATTATAAGCGTACTATTAAAAGCACGTGTATTAATGTAGAAATACGGCCTCCGGTCAGTCTAAAATATCAAGATCAATTGAGATAATACATTGGTTTTTATTTGTATTTTAAATAATTTAATACAAGCTCTTTTTCCAATATTTCCAAAGTGTTCTAAATTCACTTTGATGGCTCCAATAGCCTGAGTATTTTGTATGACTCATCTACTTGGACCTATTTGAGACATTAGTAGATGTAGGATATTATAAACTAAATTTTATAATCTCCGAACTACTACTTATAGATTTTTGTCCTCCCGCCAATCTCCAAAATCCAATAAGTCATTTTCTTTTTTATAACTTTTCTTCAGATGGAACTTTATTTATATCAGCTAATGTATTAACGTGACTTACGTTATTATGTCTATCTACAAATTAGGCATGTGGTCATGAACACTTAGTACTTCTAGTGAAAATTATTCAATAAAGAACAGCTAGAGGTACGCCCTGTGTGATCGAGGATATTTAGGCTCTTAACAAGAGGCAGTCCCGATCATTCTTACACAAGCTACCACTGCTAAATCCTAACTGACTAAATTGTATTTTAGTTTAATATAGTTTGAAACCTAGTAATTTCCATCGAAGTTAACATATTTTTCAGTTGTTTAGTAGTTACAGTAGTGTACTGCTTTTAGATTGCCTAACATTGATTTACTATCCAGCAAATACTATGGCTAAGGGTACATCTAAAGGCAAGGGAGCCGCTAGCTCTAAGCCTGCTAAGCCTACCGAGGTTCCTGAGGTCCCTGTGGAAACACCTAGCCTGTCTGGAGTTGAGCCTGCCGAGGAAACTGTTGGGGAAGCCAATTCTGAGGTTGGTACAGAGGATAATTCTGAGGATGACTCGTCGGATCCTAAAGCCTTGGAAGAAGAGGTATCTACTACCGCTGAAAGGCTCGCCAGCATCCGTGTATCACCTAGGAGTGAAGCTCAGGACCCCAGCTTGCCCCCTGACCACGTGCCGTCAAATATTGGGGATAAACGTCGAAAGGCTGGAAAATTCGTGGATACAAATGTCGGTCGGTTTTAGGGTTTAAGTATGTTAAAGACGTTTGATCACAGGCGACAGTAAAGTAACTTCCATAAAGGTAGTCTTAAACCCTAAACCCTAAAACCGCTGGCATGACATTATTGCCAAGTTCGCTTTTATTATAACACACATACCAGGGATACATAACCATCTTCCTGACATGCTCTCTCGACTTGTGCCCTTAAGTATGTTAAAGACTTTTGATCACAGGCGACAGTAAAGTAACTTCCATAAAGGTAGTCTTCAAACTGTCTTAGCGCAGTAACTATAGCAAGGAGCTCTTGTTTAACGGTAGGGTAATTCCGTTGACTCTTATTATATCTCTTGCTAAAGAATTGTATGTAGCGCGGTTTACCATTTATCGTTTGGTAAAGCACTCCACCTACCGCTCGATCTGAAGCGTCGGTTGCTACTTGGAATGGGACACCATCCACAGGGTACTGCATGATGGGTGCGTCCATTACTTTACTTTTGACTAGTTTAAATGCATCATCACATTCTTTAGTCCAAAGCTTTCCCAAAGGTCCTTTGTGCAGCCGTAGGTGACTGAAAGGCTTTAAGTAATGAGAAAGATGCGGTACCGAATCCGAGAAGAAGTTAACAAACCCACACACAGAGTTCACATCTCTTCCAGTAATTGGTGTTGATAAATCCAACAGAAACTGTTTCTTGCCAGGATCAATTTCTACCCCTGCTGCAGATACTTTGTAGCCAAGTAAGTGTATAGTATCTTTAGCAAAAGAAC
Organism: Sphaeroforma sirkka; assembly: GCA_001586965.3. NCBI lineage: Eukaryota > Ichthyosporea > Ichthyophonida > Sphaeroforma > Sphaeroforma sirkka. Next base: position 30,586 of record LUCW03000482.1, read on the forward strand.
ACTTGTCTTCGTTAATCTTAAGTTTAGCATGATTAAGTCGCTTTAAGACTTCTTTAACGAGTTTAGCATGTTCATGTGCTGTCTTTGTAAAGATAACTATATCATCTAAATAGACTGATACGTTATACGACAGGTCCGCAAATAGTTCCATCATAACTTGTTGGAAGAAAGAAGGTAACATGTGTAAGCCTTCAGGTGCACCTTTAAACTGGTACTTCTTACCTTGCCAAGTAAAGGAAAAGTATTTCCTATGAGGCTGATATATTTGTAGTTGATGGAATGCAGCTTTTAAGTCTATCTTGGAAAAGATAGTCGCACCCTCCATTTTGCGTAGTATCTCGCTTATCTTAGGTAAGGGAAAACTATGTTGCGGAATTAGTTTGTTGATTGGCGACAGGTCTAGTACTACTCTTTGTTTTACTAAACGTTCCATCAGATTTATATTGATCGACCGCTAAGAGAGCTAAGTTAACTGGGGTTGCATCATAATTGATTTCAATTAGACCCTGTTTTAACCAATCTTCGATTTGGGTTTGGACAACGTCTTTGTGTCTCCAACTCACGTAGTTATGTGAAGGACACTTTAACTTAGAGAAGTCGACGTTTGTTAAGTCAAGTCTAACGTACCCATTAGAGAACTTAAAACATACACCAGTCAGTTATTGCAATCTTCCTGTTTTGTATAATTAAGTCCATAATTATATCGGTGAAGTGCGGAATCATATCCCTTTAACATATTATCATCTGACTGATCTTTATTCGGGTCTAGCCCATTAGGCAGACCAGTGAGTGTTATACCTAAACTGAGAAGATCAGTCATACCTATAATTAAATCGTATTTCTGAGACATGTCAGTAACGATTAGGTGAGTCTTCACTTCTCTTCTATCTGACAGCATTATGTGTGCATAGTCAATGGCTTGTTCGCAAGTAGTAACTTTGCCATTTCCCAAGATTAAATCAGTTGTTTCGTTATGGACAGCCATATCTGTAGCGTAGGCTACTCGGCGTGAGATAGCAGAGACTTCAGCCCCTGGATCAAACAGTGCCATAACTTTTTCTCCATTTACGAAAACTGTTTGAAAGATACGTTCATCTCCTTTGGTATAGATTTTATTGAACATTTTCTCATAATCTTGCTCTAGTGCGCACATATGGTACTGTCAGTGCTTAACTTGGACGTCCGGTAATTCCTTGCAATCCTCTTTGTGCCAACCGTTAGTACCCTTGCAAATAGCACACTCTTTCATATAGTGTACAAAATCTGGCTTGCCTGGTGCACACTTAACAGGGTCGTGTCTACCATTACACTTGCCATTACTTTTTGTGAGGTTGTGACCACACTTCTTGCAAGGCGCTCTCACCTTCTTATCACCTTTCGGTTCGGTAGAAGTAGAGCCAGTACCCCCTCCAGTAGTAGTGCGAGGTTTCTTAGTACTACGCGCAGTATTAGTCTCTACTGCGTTTCGCTTAGTGGGCTGGGTGTAGCTCGTGGTACTAAGTACTCTAGTAGAGGAATTGGTATGCTTGTGTACTATAAATCACCATAGGCGATGATGTCATCATTGACTTTCTTAAAGAGGTTAGCTCTCAGAGTCTCCATCATCTGACAAATTAATAAATATTCGCCAGTATAGGTACGACCACCCATCCGAGTATTCATATGTGTCATATGAGCTAGAGCACCTCGAATAGTGGTATCGTTCGCAAAGAACTTGCGAGACTCTAGAAGTTCACGGTCACGTGCATCTTCAAAAAAGATGTTAAGTATATTATCACGCAACTGGTGCCAGGGTAGGGCTTTCCAGTTGGGCTCATGGGCCTTCAAGATAGTTCGCCATTCACCTGGCTCACAGAAATGAATAAAGGCATTCATCATCTGCTTATCCTTAAGGCTGGCAGACTCCTTAAGTTGGTCGAAGGCCTTCAGTGTCTCCACTGTACTCTCATTAGTAGAGAAATCGACCTCAGCCTGCGCGTTACCTAGTTGCTTTATAAAGCTTGGTTCTAAGTGTTCACGAGGCTCATGCTCAGTGCTACGGGCTGCTAGTGCCAAGATGGTGTCTATTTCCTTTCTCTTGTTATCGATTAGATAGCGAATGTTATCCGCTTTCCTATCGTCAAGGTCAGAGTCATTCAATAGCCGGTCCTCAAGGACTTGCATACCAGAGCGTAATAGCCTGAGACGAGTATGTCTGGTTCTCACTTCCTCATCCTCAGGATTAGAGCGGGAACTCTCTAACGAGGTACTGGTGTAGCGATTGCCAAAATCGTGATTACCAGGGTTAGTTGGCAAATGAGGGTCGATATTACGAGGATGGTAAGCCTCATCGAGTTCCATACGATCATATCCTCTGACAGGGTTAGGTTTGTCAAGAGGATGGTCAATGGTAGCATCAGAGCTATAGAGATTAAATTTTGAAATATTTTTCTCTCTCGCCAGTGGTAACTGGCTTAGTGGTAAACATACTGGCTGGTAAACCAGTAGGTCTCGGGTTCGAAACTGGGCCCGAATTTTTCTTCTTCTTCGGTATAGGAAGAATATCAGCCAAGTGAGACACGATAGAGGGGTCCACAACTGCTGCTGCCGCTAGCTCCTTCAAGAGCGCTTCAGTGCGGTTCAATTGGCGTCGAGATTGAGAGGATCCAACCACTCGTTGTCGATTTATGGCGTCCTCAGCTTTGGCCCCAAGATTTGAGCTGAATGGAATGGCTTCTCCATCGATGGCGAAACCGAAATTTTCGGACAGGTCCAATACTTCCTTTTCACTCCGGATTTGTGCTGGAGTGTCCTTTAGATGTGGAGCTATAATGCCCCCCGACATTCGTATCCACGAATTTTCCAGCCTTTCGACGTTTATCCCCAATATTTGACGGCACGTGGTCAGGGGGGGCAAGCTGGGGTCCTGAGCTTCACTCCTAGGTGATACACGGACGCTGGCGAGCCTTTCCGCGGTAGTAGATACCTCTTCTTCCAAGGCTTTAGGATCCGACGAGTCATCCTCACAATAATCCTCTGTACCAACCTCAGAATTTGCTTCCCCAACAGTATCCTCGGCAGGCTCAAATCCAGACAGGCTAGGTGTTTCCACAGGGATCTCAGGAACCTCGGCAGGCTTAGCAGGCTTAGAGATAGCGGCTCCCTTGCCTTTAGAAGTACCCTTGGCCATAGTATTTGCTGGATAGTAAATCGATGTCAGACAGTCTAGAAGCAGTACACTACTGTAACTACTAAATAACTAAAAAAAATATGTAAACTTCGATGGAAATTACTAGGTTTCAAACTATAATAAACTAAAATACAATTTAGTCAGATAGGATTTAGCAGTGGTAGCTTGTGTAAGAATGATCGGGACTGCCTCTTGTTAAGAGCCTAAATGTCCTCGATCACACAGGGCGTACCTCTAGCTGTTCTTTATTGAATAATTTTCACTAGAAGTACTAAGTGTTCATGACCACATGCCTAATTTGTAGATAGACATAATAACGTAAGTCACGTTAATACATTAGCTGATATAAATATAGTTCCATCTGAAGAAAAGTTATAAAAAAGAAAATGACTTATTGGATTTTGGAGATTGGCGGGAGGACCAAAATCTATAAGTAGTAGTCCGGAGATTATAAAATTTAGTTTATAATATCCTACATCTACTAATGTCTCAAATAGGTCCAAGTAGATGAGTCATACCAAATACTCAGGCTATTGGAGCCATCAAAGTGAATTTAGAACACTTTGGAAATATTGGAAAATGAGCTTGTACTAAATTATTTAAAATACAAATAAAAACCAATGTATTATCTCAATTGATCTTGATATTTTAGACTGACCGGAGGCCGTACTTCTACATTAGCTGATATAAATAAAGTTCCATCTGAAGAAAAGTTAAAAAAAAAAAAAAGACTTATTGGATTTTGGAGATTGGTGGGAGGACCAAAATCTATAAGTAGTAGTTCGGAGATTATAAAATTTAGTTTATAATATCCTACATCTACTAATGTCTCAAATAGGTCCAAGTAGATGAGTCATACCAAATACTCAGGCTATTGGAGCCATCAAAGTGAATTTAGAACACTTTGGAAATATTGGAAAAAGAGCTTGTACTAAATTATTTAAAATACAAATAAAAAACCAATGTATTATCTCAATTGATCTTGATATTTTAGACTGACCGGAGGCCGTATTTCTACAGCGACATCATCAGAGATAATACCAAAAGCTAAAGCATACATACACTGTCGAAATTGCTGAACTAGTGTTTTCTGTTTATTTATTGTGAAGGACAAAAATAATCCGTAACGCACCTTCCCTTTTCTATCATTGTAGCTGAAATATAGTCTGAAAGCTTTCTCATCAACCTCGATACGACATCTCTGTTCCGAATCAATCGCGTTTTGTATAGTTGAGTCAATAGTACTTTGAAACGGTCCTTGTAATCTCGAAGTTCTGTCTGATGTTCGAGTGCTTCACAAGACAAGTGTCCGCCCATAGAAGCATATCGCTTCTTGCAATTCTTGGTTACGGTTGTACAGGTATGTATGGTTAATTATGTACATATTTAGATCGAGTTTAGTTGCGTTGTTATGTATTGATAATTGTGTGATCAGAAAATTTGCGCGAGTCAAAAGTAAAAATTTTCGCGCCAAAATTTGTCGACCAATGGGGGCTCGAAAGCACCTGGGTAAAAATGTAGCTTTTGCAGCACGAGGTGTACAGCCTAACCAACATAGCTACTGGTGTGTTTCCTTCGCGGGATGATCTTAGCTATATCGCATGTATCTTTCGGCCCTGGCTGGATGTCTTTAGGTGCAATAGCGCCCTCACCATAAAAATGGGTGGGGAGGCTCGTTACTACGGTTTTACCTAAATTCGGTGGAACAAAATTCTAAAACTAATTACATACATACTGCATTCGGTTTTGAATTTAGTCATCCCACTATTCTCCAAATCCAGTATTTATTGTCATTTATTATTGTTCATTTATGTATACCATTTCTAAAACGACCTCTACAATCTTTATTCTTTAAAAAATTTGGAATATCAAAATTCACAAATCTGACATCACAATCAATATTTGCTTCACATACCATAGCCTTCTGAATTATACATACATACCTCTATTTATTTACCTATCTGCAATAAAAAACCGAAAGGTGTTTATGTAAATTTATGTTCCACACTTTCAGTATATTATTACATTACGCAGTCCTGCTCGACCTCAGTGTTCAGAGAGCAGAGAGTCGCTTTGTTCCGTCCGGGCGTCAGGTGGGGCAAAACTTTGAAGTTTGAAAGGCGAGTGAACGGCTGCATGACTGACGACGCCTATTAAATAACGGTACAAATTTTGACTGTTTGACAGCACCAACGTGTTTTTTAAGAGCAAAGATACGAAATAGATTTAAAATAGAGGGCATACTGTAACTGAAGCAATAACATCAATTTTTATTCGAGTTTAAAAAAAAAAAAACATACAAACGTGATCACTATTTGAGTTTTAGACCTGTTTGTTAAAAAATTGAAATTTAATTTAATTTAAAAAAAGGTTAAAATTGTGATATTTGATGGACAAAAAGCTAGAGAGAGAGACTCAGAGAGTGGCTCTATAAATATAAAGTGTGTATAAAGTGTGTAGTTGCACAAGTATACACTAGATACTGTATAGCAGGCCTTATTTGACTCGAAGAGGCTTTTGTTGTGTATGCGAGTAGGCTGCAGACTAGAGTGGTCGAAGTCAGAGACTGAATTCTGAGGAAATCAGTTTATATCTACCAAATATGGAATGAATATGGCCATGGCGAATTGGCGCCACAATCCAGGCCATAAATGGCCACATGCATAAAAAGCCATAAATATTGTGTAAAAGACTGGTAAACCCGTATGTTTTGCCTGTATCTATTTATCAATATCACGTGATATTTTATTCCGCCTTGTTGAGTTGTTGTTGACATTCTTTTGATTGTTTTGCTATGTTTTCGTTTTTTTTTTTTTGGGGAGATAAAAACAATTGGAGTACAATTTGAATACTTTAGAATATTTTATGTAAAAATTGAATACATATCGGAGCATGGACAATTTGACAGACGGACACGGCTCTTTTGTTTGTAAATATTTTTTATTATTAGCTCCGAAGAGGAAGAGCTCTGCAGGCTCTGCAGGCAGTGGTTCACCGCAGGCAGTGGTGCGCCTGGTGGCCCACCGCTCGGGCCTCGGGGCCTCTCTCTTCTCTCTCTAGTAGTAGCTCTAGTAGGCTCTGGGGCTTTCCGCGCGGCCCTGCCCTTTCTCATTTCTGGACTGCTGGTTCTGGACCCCTGGGACTGAGGTCGATGGCGAAAAGATGTCACAACAAAAACCTGACACGATTCGGATTTCAATTTTCAGCATAGCAGCCACCAACAGTCTTTCAGCTCTTTATTTATTTAAGAATATTTACACGATATAAACAGTAAAACCACGCACGGAAGTACTGTATCGTTGTACTGTTCACACTGATTCTACAAGTCAACCATGGGAAACTTTCTGTCATCTGAAGGTATACTTCCAAGTCCATACTGCTTTTTATCTCGAGCTATCTTCTTACGGGGAAGGGAGTTGGGGTTGGACGTTATCCAATGTGTGCGTTATGGTCGTCGAGTCTTTTTTGAGACAATTTCGGGGTTTTTTTTGGTACGATGCAATCGCTGCTATGCGAGAGTATTGGCATTTAATCGCTTTGTATACAATTAACGGATACAGGAAGTCAGAGTCCACTGAGTACTGAGATGTCACCTGCCCTAAGGAGGCTAATAGCATACGCACTAACAATCCATTTTAGATTTACTGCTGATGAGGTTCTGCATGGCAACGCTGGTTGCTATCACCCGTATCGTGCTAACGGATTGTATTCGAACTCCTCAAGTATGCTTATATATATTCATGCTTAATTCAACGCCTTGTCACACCCACAGCCCCTGCCGGCGAGGCGTCAGGATACTTGTACCCCGACCCAAGCGACCCGAAATTGAAGGCGCAGAGTGTGATAGCACCGGGTGGTAACTGGGGTGCAGATGCTCACCGCTGTCCCAAATATGTTGGTATGTATTCGTGTTGACTGATTTCATTGCTTATACAAGGTATAGATATGACAAGTTGTATGGCTGTTGCGCATCTACTTGTGTCAGTGGCACTTGTGATTCGAGTCTATGTAGGTTACCGTTAGTGTGCGCGCGAGAATTGTGAGGAAGACCGCGGAGGTACCAGACGATCTATTCCTGTCCCTAGTTTACAGCGCGTTACATTACAATGCAACAAATCACACCAAGAGACTTTATTTGCCTGTGTACAGAAGTATGTAGATGAGCTTATAGTCCTGTGTGTTGTCGCCTTTGAATTGGCAGAACCAGACGTGCCGAACGGAGTGTGATTCTCAGGGATGTCTTTATTGAGTGGAGGGTTTTAGACACATATTTAGGGGTTCAGCAACTAGCTTCGGAGAGTTGCACCTATTTGAGAAGCGTGCACATGTATATACAACGTCGGTGTTGCACAGACTGTAATTTTAAAAGTTTTTAGTGTCGAATATCGTGAGTAATCTCATGTTCTTAGTACACAATTAGTCTCAAGGTATTAACATTACGCAAAGACACTGAAAGAGTTCGTAGTCTACGTGCCGTTTGGTTGTAATCAATAGGATCAACCAATTGCATATACACGTAGTAGCACAGCTACCAATCGGGAAGTATTCGGTGGTGTGAAACCCGGCACAACTTGTCATTCAGAGTATTGGAGATTGTGTAGAATTACCACCTCTAACACTATTCTAAAGCTTCAGCAAAAAATATCTTTGGTAGAATTTGGGCTTGGCGCTGGTTGTGTGCTAAGTTTCGTGCGTTGTCCTTGCAAGACTGACTGTGTGTCTAAATTACACTTTGTTCAACAGCCCCAAAATTGTGGTATACTATCATGATTCAAGCTCTGACAGTAACAATATTGGATTGGCTCCAAAAACTAAAATATGGCACGTCGCTAAGATATCCCACGTAAATTTACACGCATTTCCATGTGCACAGATGGCAAAGCCGAATGGACTGACCTTATCACATCTGGCACACCCGGTCGCGAGACTTGCTACGCGAACTTCCAAGCGACGGCCAAAGAACACGGGGACAAGCCATGGCTGGGCACTCGCAAGATGCTTTCTGACGGAAAGCCCGGACCTTACGAGTTCATCACATACGGCGAAGGCGCTAAGCTGGCCGAGCAGATCGGAAGTGGTCTAATGAAGTTGGGTGTTGCGCCTAAGAGCCCTTTCGGAGTATATTCCAAGGTGGGTTGTATGTGTGCGCATGCTTTTCTGCACGAGGACTGGTGCCGAGGCGGTTCTTTTATCAGTACGTTGTATAGTCTAGACGCTGTACACCAATTTTTCCATCTCGGATGCTTTGATCTGTGTGCTAAACAATCGCATTTTCTAATCTCGGACACCACCCACGTGATTTGCAGAATCGTACCGAGTGGCTGCTTGCTGAACAAGGAACTTGCTGCTACAGCATCCCCACCGTAGCCATCTACGACACCCTGGGCGCAGAATCAGTGCACTACGTAATGGAGCACTCTGAGATGGTTGGCGCTTTCTTCGAGAGCAAGCAACTGTCAGTTGTATTGGGGGCCATCAAGAAGGGCTTGCCAAACTTAAAGGTTGCAATTTGTTTCGATGAGGTCACCGAAGAGGACAAGAAAGACTACAAGGATGCCGGCGTTGATCTCTACGCGCTCACTGAATTATATGCCTTGGGCAAGGATAATATCGTTCCTCACCAGCCTCCCGGCCCGGATGATTTGCACATTCTTATGTACACATCCGGTACCACAGGGTATGTCGGAGCGCAACAGCATATTTCCAAGTGCAAACCTAATTCTACGCTGATGTGTGTTTTGAACCTGCTGATTAGTTGTCAATTGAGGACATTTGCCCGCATATGTACTTTCCGATATGCTGGGATATAGTATTGTCACAATATTTTATGACTGCCTTGCATTCATGTGCTTGGCATTCACCGAACCACGCTGACGAGGTTCAAAGTCACTAACCCGCCTATTTATTTCGATTTAGCGCTCCTAAGGGTGTCATGATCACTCACCGCAGTATAGTGTCACTGCTTGTGGGGCTTGCTAACGTTATGTCTTTGACTAGCAATGATGTCCACTTCTCCTTCTTGCCGCTGGCCCATATCTTCGGTAAGTATATAGCACGTTGACTTGTGTTCCGACCGAAGTGCGATATTCATGCGTGGTCTTTTATTTGGTCAAGGGTTCTAGTCAATCAATCCTACAACGGGTGGAACTGCAGTCAGCACTCATACATACCGTGCTTGAAGATCACGACAATTCATACTACAATACTCAGATTGAAATTACATTTTGTCCTGTTTAATATAATACCTCGTAGTCAACAGATACTTACATTCCGGTACTTAATGCTTACTATCGACAGAGCGTTTGACTCAGACATACTGTGTGCGATGGGCCTGCTCAGTCGGATTCTTCCGTGGTGTCATCCCTGAGCTTATGGCGGACGTGCAGGCTCTGCGACCCACCTACTTTGTTGCCGTGCCTCGTGTGCTAACACGTATCTATGACAAGATCATCCAGGGTGTTAAGGTTAGTAAATTTTTAGAGAGGAGTCTGTACTCAGTGCCCAGGTTCGTGTTTGTGTTATCAACTGACATTGAAACCTGTTGATTACTCTCAGATGTCACACAGTGCTTGACTTGTATCGCGAGCAGTGAACAGGGCAGAGGAAAAAAAATAGCTACAATAGTAGTTGTGTCATCATGCAGAGCAGTACGGACTTATGGTTGTGGATTTGAAGTCCAGTACGATAGCTGACCATGAGATCATTGCCAATAGCAGCTTGATCTAATCGAATCACTCGCACATATACTCTATTACGCAGGCCGCTGGAGGCGTCAAGGAGATTCTCTTCAACAAGGCATTCGTCGCGAGAGATGCCGCTCTAAAGAACGGAGAAGACACACCCATCTACAATGCGCTTATCTTCAACAAGCTGAAGATGGCGCTCGGAGGTCGTGTTCGTTTCATTCTTACCGGATCTGCACCCCTGGACCCCACAGTGCACAACTTTCTGCGCGTGTGCGTGTGCCCCGTAATCTTGCAAGGGTACGGACTAACAGAGACCTGTGCTGGTGCTGCCATCTCCTTGACAACAGATGTTGAGCTCGGCCATGTAGGTCCCCCTCTGAATGTGTTCGAGACGAAGCTCGTGAGTATCCCCGACATGAACTATCTCACTACTGACGAGCAGCCTCGTGGTGAGGTGTGCATCCGTGGAGCAGGTATCTTCCAGGGCTACTTCAAGATGCCCGAGAAGACCAAGGAAGACATTGACGAGGAGGGTTGGTTCCACACCGGTGATGTTGGTCGCTGGAACGATTGTGGAACTCTGTCAATCATCGACCGTAAGAAGTCCATTTTCAAGCTGGCACAGGGTGAGTATCTGGCTGCCGAGTACCTCGAGCAGCAGTACGGCAAGTGTGAGCACGCCGGACAGGTGTTTGTGTATGGCGATCCCTTCCGTACCTACCCTCTGGCAGTGATTGTTCCTGAGGAGGAGGTGGTTATGCTATGGGCGAAGGCAAATAAGGTCAGTGGAAGCTTCAAGGATATTTGTAAAACGCCAGAGCTAAAGGCTCTACTGAAGGCGGAGGTTGTCGATGTGCACAAGACGTACAAGCTTAAGGGGTACGAACTGGTCAAGGACTTCATCGTCGAGTCCGAGGTTTTTACTGTGGACAACGAGTTGCTTACTCCCACGTTCAAATTGAAGCGTCCTAACGCTACCAAGGTATGCGTAGTTTAACTTCTACTGCGCGCTCATTGCAATTAGGTGCATGTGGCACTCATCAGGTGCTGTATCGTTTTTATTCGTTTATATCTGTTCTTTTGATTGTTTCCTTGGACTTCTTGAGGGTAGACACTACTGTGGTGGATGCTCTGCGCGTCAATTATTTAGTATAGTCTCATGGAAGGCGTGGTCATGCATTCTTTTTGTGTTAGTGTGTAGCAGCTGGTTTTGACTTTGCAAGAGAAGAAAAACCAAAAAAGGTGGGTAGAAATCCCAGTCTCTGAATAGCGACAATCTAGTCAAATTTTATACTTACCATTACTTTTTCTCTCCTCTCTCCCTTGAATCAATGCGTATAGAAATACCAAGCGGCACTCACTGAGATGTACGACAAGGTTGATGCTGAACTTGCTGCCCGCCAAGCCAAGAAATGAGCGAGCTTGATAAACCACAAACAATATATACTACAAACAAAGCTATAGGTCAAATGATCTGGGAGAGGTCTGATTCGTCGAAACCATAATTGGGGAGTAACCGGTTGAAAAGTCTGTGAGTGCGAAATTTGCGAAATTTGGAGCCGTTGATGCTCCTTATGGCAATGAAAACGCTGTGCGAAACTCGTGATCGTTGGGAATGAAACCCTTCGAATGCTATCCCAACTCCCTTCAGCAAGAACGATACAGCATTGCTGCATGTTCTATTAATAAAGAGTCCATGCTACCATTCTCATTCGGGTCTTCTCTAAGTGTACCACTACTTTAGTGTATGGTTTCACTATTATATATATATATCGGTAGCGATTCCACGGAGTCGCATATAATCGTAGTTTGAAAACGCTTCTGAGGCAGTGGAAAAGTTTTGATAGCTCATGAGTATATAACTTGGAAGTCGCAGGGTATGCGATTATAGTACTTGTGTTTGAGCAGAACGCGGACGTGGCTATTGTAGCAAGGTGTGGAATTGCATCTGACGCACACATTAACACTACCACAGAATAGCCCACACGTATTAACACTACCACAGACATAGTTTAAACTTACACAGTTGCTACCATGCCATGAGCTGTGTGGAGGCATTGTGTGTGCCTCTGCATATGCCTCGTGCGTACGTGTAATGCATATGTGTAGATGCATTGAGCTTGTGTCTAGTGCATATGTGCAGATGCATTGTGCGTGTGTGGAATGCATGTGTAGATGCATTGTGCTTGTATGGAATGCATATGTGTAGATGCATTGTGCTTGTGTGTAGTGCGTATGTATAGATGCATTGTGTGTATGTAATGCATGTGTAGATGCATTGTGTCTATGTGTAGTGCATATGTATAGATGCATTGTGCTTGTGTGGAATGCGTATGTGTAGTGCATATGTATAGATGCATTGTGTGTGTGTGTAATGTATATATGTAGATGTACTGTGCGGGTGTGTAACGCATATGTATAGATGCATTGTGCGTGTGTGTAATGTATATATGTAGATGTATTGTGCGGGTGTGTAATGCATATGTATAGATGCATTGTGCGTGTGTGTATTGTATATATGTAGATGTATCGTGCGGGTGTGTAATACATATATGTAGATGCATTGTGCGTGTGTGCAATGCACGTATGGAGATGAATTGTGTGTGTGTAATGTACATACGTAGATGCATTGTGCATGTCTGTGCATATGCCTGGTGCGTGTATATAATGCAAACAGACATCGCAGAAGTAACCTGTGACCTAACAAGACAACTAAGAGAGAACCAAAATACGTTGTATTCTGTACATGCTGTCGGAGAAAAGAATATACTATATATAAATCTATGATTTCTAATTTTTATTGTGATTCTCCATGAAGTAGTTTACTCAAAAGTACCGATGGGAAGCGAAGCGATGGTTGCTAACTATGAAGGCACAGGGTATGCAGTCCCCGACTTCAATCTGTTTAGAACACTCTACAGCACCCCCTAGTGCGAGCATATCTACTCTATCGTATCTAATTCTAATTCTAAATTACAACCCGGCATAATGCACCACGCCAGATAGACTGAAGCAGTCCATTAAACAGGCCCATCCAGCGCCAGCGCCAGCGAATAATCTTGACGTAAAGGCGGAGTACTGAGCTCCGGTTCTCGTGGCGTTCTTAGGGCTTGGTCCTGTTGCTCAGACATACCGTTCCGGTCGTCCGAATGTCCGCCGAGCGACGTCACCTGATCGTGCAGGTCGATGAGGTGGCTTACATCCTGGTGAGAGTCTGCAAACGCACTATACTGCGGTTCATCACTGGTGTACTGAAGGCTTTCCTGTCCCTGCACGCGCTGGAGATGGTCTCGGGCCTCGAATTCGAACTCGTTGTGAAGCTGCTCCTGTTGTGATTCGTCGGGGCAGTGTTGGTCGGGTGACCGGTGCTCAGGTTGTTGATCTATTTCCGGACTATGAGCCGTTCCGGCCTCCTCTTGCAACAGTGATTGGCCCGTTATATTGCTCTGCTCTTGCGCTTGCCCATTCTGTTGCGCAATGTAGTGCTCCTGCAGTTTCTGTTCTTGCTGGCGCCCGTGCTCTAGATGGTCGTATTGTAGATCTGATTGTCCCATACCGCCCTCATGTCCGCGTTGTCCGTCAGTCTGCTGTGGGTGCTTGTCTTGCGAGTGATCTTCTTGCTGCTGTGTCAGTGGCTGTGCCTGCACGAAGTAGTACAACTGCTCTGCATGGTGTTGGTCGTGTGACAAGTGTGGTAGCTGCTGGGTATTGAGTGGATCGTCGACTTGTACGGCCGGTACCTCGCTATGCACCTGGCTCTCTAACTCAGCCGAGTTCACTACACCGTACGTTGATTGCTTACCCTGATGATCTGGTAGCGTGAAGTTTTCCCCCTCCGTTATCGGCGTGTGATGCTCATGTTGTGAGTTAGGCAGCGTCTGCTGTACTTCCATCGTTGGTTCTATGGCGTTGTCGGGTGTACACATAGCTTGCGGAGGTGCGTCATGCGCCTGGTAATTATCCTGCGGTTGGGCGCCCACCACCATTTGTGGTGATGTGTACTGATGCCGTACATCCTGTTCGGAATAAAATTCGGATACCTGTGGCGTGTGGTATTGGGTCTGTTGAAGGCCCTCTTGACTATGCTGTTCCTCCTGCGGTCCCTCTTGGGGCTGCTGAAGATTCGTCGATTGCTGCTGATGCTGCATAACATTGCTAAGTGGTTGACTGTCTTGCTGCGACGGTGCTTGTACGTACTCTGCCGTGTGTTCTGTGTTGGATTGTGTATATTGCTGAGTTCCTTCACATGTTGGCCCTGTGTACTGAGTCTCAGTAGCCGGGTGTGAGGTAGATTGCGGGGTTGGATCTGACTGAGACGGCTGCTGTTGTGGTGTCTCTCCCGTTTGTGGCGGTATATATTGGTCAGGTTGCTCGAGAGGCGCCTGGGTGAGTTGCTGGATATGCTCTGACTTCGGTTGCACATACGGCTGCGTTTCATCGGTCTGCATATGCGCTCGAGTGTACTGAGGTGGCTGCTCGAGAGGGGATTGTACGTATTGCTGTTGGGTTGGGTAGCTTTGCATGAGTGCGTATTGCTCTGGTGGTTCGTGTGGTTGTCCGTACTGGTGTGGCTGGTCTTGCGGTGGCGCAGACTGTTGAGCCGAGTCGATTTCTTGCAGGTTGTTCTCATTCTCCAGACCGTCCTCGTTGTATGACAGCGGAGCCTGTGGTTGCTGCTGCTGCTGCTGGGTATAGTCATAGGGCGCTTGTTGCTGGAACGCCAGCAAGTGCGTGTGCGCGGACGCATGCGCATCGATACCCACAAACGAGGTCTGTGACTCGGCAGTAGACGAGTGTGCCGTAGCATCAGCCGCAACCAATGCGAGCTGGCGGTTGTCGGCATTGGCCCGTGGTACCGCAGGTGTCGCGGGAGGTATCTGTGGGTAGGGCTGTGGGTCTGAACTGAAGAGGTCCTTCATGCCCATGCGGTTCTTGAACCCCTCCACCCACCCGTGGCTCGCAGAGAACTTGTCGATGCCGTGCAATCGGGCGTAGTCTGCGGCTTCGTTCTGTATGCTGTTGAGTGAGATACGCACCACCGGCTGTTTAGCTCTGCGTTGCACCACCCACTCTGCCATGTACGCATCCAATTGGGGCCATTTGCCCCTACGCTGCCTGCGTGAGGTGCCCTTGCCCGTGTTGCTGCGGATAATGATGCTACCCGCCTGGTTGAGCGCGCGGAACACGGTCTTGGCCGACACATTGTACTTCTGCGACAGTTCTTTCTGGTTGCACATCTGTTTGCTGATTTCACTTCCCACAACGAACCCCTGCGCCTCAGCGTCGGCTATCAACTGCTGTTTCTGTGACATAGTGAGTGATACGTATTTCTTCTTCGGTGCTCTGGGCTTCACCGGCGGCGCAGGAGGGGGCATCGCAATGGGCAGGAACTGCATAGACTGCTGCTGTAGGGGGTGTTGCAGATGCGAGTGCTGCTGCATTGCTTGCTGATTGTACGAATCACCCAGCAGCGACTGTGCCTGGAAGTCGGGGTTGACACTGGTGGCCGTGTCGTAAACCACCACGGAACTCGCATTGTGTGAGGGTGCTGGGCCAGGGTGCTGAAGGTGTACATTAGGCTGTGGTTGGGTTTGCGCATGTGGTGGGCCCTGTGATGGACTTTGCGCGTGTACCTGTGCTTGAAGATCGGGTGGCTGCTGTGAGTGTGCTAGGGTACTATGTTCTTGATATCCACCTTGTTGCTGTTGATGCTGTTGATGCTGTTGCTGTTGCTGGTCGCGATTGAGTTGCGAGTTTTGGATTACACTCTGATTTGACAAATCCTGTGGACGATGATCTGCCGCACTCGCACTCATACCGACACCTACATCGAAGATACCCGAGGCATTTGAATCCATGGACTCAAGTGGCGGCTGTACAACATTATTATGACTGGCGTGTAAACTAGGCATGAGGTCCAAATTGGAGCCTGGGGCGCTCAGGGCTGGCTCGTTGAGGTGCGCCTGCGCAGCGTGTTGATGATTGATCTGTTGACCGGATGATTCGACGGTATTGGGTAACGCGAAATTCAGGAGCTGGTCGTGCATGGAGCCCATGTGTTGCATCTGGGTTTTCCTGATAAGTTCTGTGGCATCTGAATGGTCTTGTAAGGTTTCGCTGTCATACTGTGCGCCCGTACCGCCACCCACACCCAGGTCCTGCGAATGTTCATGGGCCGTCAACTGTACTAATGATTCGATGCGGCCTTCATTCTGGATAGTGAGCTGCAGAGCCTCCTGAGCAAGCTGTATCTGTTGCTGCTGGGATAGGTGATTGTGCTGTTGATGTTGTTGGTCGTGCTGCTGTTGCTGCTGTTCGTGTTGTTGTTCGTGCTGCCGGTGTTGGTGTAGGTTTGGCTGGCCTTGCTGCTGGTCGTGCTGCTGTTGATGCTCCACATGGTGATTTAGTGCCTGGTGTTGTTGGTAGCTTTCAACTCCTTGTTGTTGCTGCTTCTGCTCTTCCTTCCGCTGTTCATGCGCATACTGAGGCTGCTGTTGTTGTTGGCGTTGCTGTCCTTCTGGATCCGTTTGTTGTGCTTGATACATGTCTATCTCACTTTGCATGTCTCGTTCTCGACCTTGTTGTTGATCTAAATGTTCATGTTGTATCTGTAGTTGCTGTTGGTGTTGTTGATGATACTCGTGAGTATGTGCCTGAGAGTATTGCAGTTGCGTGATGGTTTGGTGCTGTTGAAATTGCTGCGCCTGTTGCATTTGATCACCACCCAGTTCCGGTTGAGCATGCATCTCTGATATCACGGGAGCTTTCGAACCTAAATCACCAAACGATTGCTGCATACTTTCATCACGTAGCATATGACTGTCAAGAGTGTGTACATCTTGCGGCAAGTGTGTGTGCTGGTCTTGCTGCATATGCTCCGCATGTTCTGCCTGGTGCGACAGTTGATCGTGCTGCATATGTTCGTGCTGTTGGTGTTGGTGTTGATGCTGGTCATGCCGCTGTTGTTGTTGATGTTGCTGCTGTCCATGTTGCTGTCGATGCTCATCATGCCCATGTTGATGTCCTTCTAAATCAGTAGTCATGTGCTGATCGATATCATGCACTTGCGCCTGCAATTCATGCGAGTGATCCTGTTGTTCGTGATAAGTATGCGCGTGCTCTATATCCAGCGGCTGTTCCTGAGGATGACTGCTCTGATGCTCAATATGTTGGCCCTGACCACCGTCCACCTGTACCTGTAATCGCATCGCATCCTCATCATAGGCCGGACCGACATCATACGATTGCTGAGATATATAATCCAAGTCGCGGAATTGCATGTTAATCTCAGTCTCCACCCCACCTTGGGGCTGATGCCCGTGCAACAGCCCTGGAAAGCCCGGAGGTAGGGGTAAGCTACTCTCATCCTGATCATCTGTGGGCCCTAACCCATTATCACTGCCATCTAGGGGGCTCAAGGGTATATCGTCGTCGTGCTCGTTTGCATTGAGGTTCATCAACGAGTCCAACTCGTTCCCATCTGCCATGGTGTCGTGCTGAATTCCTATTAAATCACACTTAGCATACCGTCTGTCGTCTACACACCCCTCACTCTTCACCGCAAGGAATGATACAAGGCAAGCACAGCGAATAGAAGCTCAGGTCCTCACTTGGTAACAGAACGAGCACAAATTGAATATTCTGCCTTACCGGCGCACAGCACCAACTACCACGGACTTGTAACAGACATTAAACAAAGAGATTTTTTAAGGTAAGATTAAAAGATTAGCCTCTTGTTATTTGTCTCGTATTACAGACTACGGGTATGTCTCGACTCTCTGACGCGTGTTGGTCAGTGTGTGGCTGACTGGGGCTGTGTGCGTTGGTTCTGAAAACTGGTCATGATTTTTCATTTTTTCCTGCAGGGGTTGTTTTCAAAAAACCATAAGGGTGTTCAGAGATAAAAATAAAATAAAAACTACACCCAAATGCAGGATAGTATAGTACTTAGCAGTCAATGAAAATCGACTGTGGTATTTTATTCCTCCAATGAAAACAAACAGAATTCAATATAACTCGTTTTCCCTTGGGAGAACATTGCCTACCACGATAATGTGGAAATAAAAAAGCTGAAAAATGAATTACACGTTTCACCGTAACGAAAATCTAAAACTTCCTGTTTATTTGGCTACTAGACAAATCATCGTATGATTCATCCTTATCAACACAAATAATTACAAGAAAATACACGTGTACGTGCGCGAACAACACAAAATACACACGGGGAGTTTTTTTGTTTTGAAACTCTTCAACATTTGTACTGTACTCTCATGCCGCGCAGGTGGACTTGTGTATTTTGCAATTTTTTTCTTCATCACAGCTGTGTGGATTATAGTTTATAAAGTTGTCACGTTAGCATACGGTTTAGCTCATACCTCAATTATATTATAATTTGATTTTCTCATATACATTATGCCTTCCGTAGTAAGTAAGAAGCGTTCCGGCGATGATGTCGAGTCCAAGAAGGCAAAGAAGGTCAAGTCCTCCAAGAAGGATGTAGAGGTTGTGGTTGCAAAGGATATCAAGAAGGCTAAGAAGGAGAAGAAGTCAAAGAAAGCGAAGAAGGAGCCCACTCCCCCACCCCCCTCATCTTCATCAGAGTCCGAATCGTCTGATTCCGAGTCCGAAGATGAGGAGATGGAGGAGGCCAAGGTAGAGACTAAGGAGGCTGAGGGCAGCAGCTCAGACAGTGAGTCCGAGGCTGAGGAAGAAACAAAGGCAGAGGTAGCTAAGGAAGATTCTTCTGACAGTGATTCGTCGTCTGATGAGGAAGAAGAGACCAAGGAAGATGCCAAGGTTGAGGCGGCAAAGGACAGTTCTGATTCTGAATCAGGCAGTGACTCTGATTCATCGGATGATGAGGAAGAGACCAAGGAAGAGGAGACTAAGAAGGAAGAAAACAAGGATGAGGATGATGGTGGTATGAAAATCCACACCAAGCCCAAGAAGGCTGAACAGGCCGAGGCCGGTGAGGCTGGTGACAAGAACATTAACTGCCGCGACTGTCAAGAGGACTTTGTCTTCTCTGCTGGCGAGCAGGAGTTCTTCTTGTCCAAGGGTTGGGAGGTATGTTCAAATTGTTCGTTGTGTGTTTGTGCTCGTTGTTATGCCGTGTTCTTTATGGTACTGTCGTTTGACCCGGTTTAAAGACGCATGCGACAATTACGATTAGTTTAGTAAAACTATAGAGCATATCCTCACATGCTCGAAACCTTTATATTTCGTTGTAGAACGAGCCCGTGCGTTGCAAACCTTGCAAGGCCGCTAAGAAGGAGCGTTTCGGTGAGGGAGCTGGTACCGGTGGTCGTGGTGGTCGTGGTGGTCGTGGTGGTCAACGTGGTGGTCGTGGTGGCCGCGGCGGTGCCCAGAGCAATGACAGAGGTTGTTACAACTGTGGAGGCAGCGGACACATGTCATACGACTGTTCAGAGCCCAAGAAGGAGAGACCCCAGGGTGTATGCTATAAGTTCCAAAGGGGAGAGTGCACGTTTGATAACTGCAAGTTCAAGCACGAATAATTCACGTGTCCTTGGATAATATAAACTGTGTACGGTGACGTTGTCGTACGCAGATATAAGAGCTTAGAAATTGTATATATAATGAAGAAATTCAAAAAATATTAAAATAGAGGGATCTCCATACTTTTAATGTATAGCTTGTTGTATGAACAGTTGTATCATGGATCGAGTTATGATATTATAAGATGTTGTGTGTGTGATTTGTAATTTTGCGGTATGTTGATGGTGTTGTACGCTATAGGATTTTAGTTATCAGATGGTCGTAGTAAAGCTACGCGACTTTGTTCTTGGTAGTACGAGTCATCAGATATCACTGTCCCCATACATTATGATGATTGATGCGCACAACACTTGTGATGATGATTGATGTGTATAAAACTGTGATCATGATTGATGTGCACAATTGCGTTTTTGAGCTCGAGTGTGACTGAATACTGTATGTATTGCTCACGTATGTCAAATTACAAGTCCGCATTGAACATGTAATGCGTGTTGATCTTCTGGTCGAAATTTATATGTCTGCATAAAACTGGTGGGCAAGAATGGCTAGTTCTGTTTCGAATACAGTGGTACCAAGTCGTGTGTATTTCATGCATGCATATATATATATATATATATATTGTAACCAGTAAGGCAAAGCTTTGAGTAAGTGCTACCGATATATACGAGTAAGTGCTACCGAAATATACAAGTGAGTACTACCGATATATACGAGAAAGTGCTACGATACATAGTTTGAATTGATAGCGCGGTATATAGTTTGAATTGATTGCGTTATGCTTGATGCGCATGGATTGACAACTACAGATTGATATCTAGTACCAATAAGTTGAGCCGTACTTGTCCCAACTGTATTCATCAGGTGTACGGAATGTTGAAGTGCAGTTGCCTGAGGTCAGCGTCGGCTGGGTCAGAGAATGTTTAGGAGATAAAATCCTATCAGCAGTGCTGCAGTATACTGTATCCAGTGAAGTGTATCGATGATCGATGAATGTGTACCGGTAGACTTGGGCGACCGATTGGTGCGCCGTTGATGCGCATCTCTATTAGTTGCATATCCGTATGCCGTAGCATACATAGGAAAGTGTCTTATGATCGTAATACCAGCTTTAGCATGCATAAAGAAGGTCATGGTTAAACGGCGAGCTTCCACACAGCTACGTTTAGAGTGTAGAATAGTTGGAGCAACAGTACCATGCTGGTCGCTTACCAGTATATATAACCACTCAGAAACAATGTACATGATGTATGTGTTCCCGATAGACTTGCTAGGCAGACGAACACACGTATAAAGCTGCAGATGAGTAGCTCTGCATATAGCCTTGCACAATAGCATCACATCCATTTGTTGTACGTGCCCGGTTGACTTTTTTTGGTCTACCTCCCAAGGTCAGCGCACAATCCTGTCTGAATCATAGTGTCTGCAACCAGTACAACCACAATGAGCTCTTGCCAAGCTGTAGAGGACTTTACTTGCGAGTGTTTTTTAAAGCGTAATAGTACTTGTGGGTCCCAGAACAGGGTGCAATACCATATAGCTGATTCAACAGAGAGTGGGCGATTGCTCGTCTCCTTTTCTCATCAGTATCAACCCGTCTCTACAATTCTTACGAGTACGTTTACACACACTCCACACCTGCAAATAAATATAGGCGTAACTTACACCTGCAGATACATGGAGAAGCATGTATGTGTACAGCGAGTTGTCTCCGCCATAGTATAGAGTACAATACTCTCAACAAAAGATATCTAACTTTATATATGTTGCCATTTATGTTCTATTGAATTATTGGACAAAACCGATATGCTTATGTATGGACTTTCTCTAATTTAAGCGATGGGACTGCGGATAGAGACACGCTTATCCCAGTCACAGGTGTATTTGCCTGCCCATTTCGTGTATCTTCATCTCTGCATGCGTACCGTATGGTAACTCACCGTAAACTATAAGCAAATACATTATATACATCAAGGTGCCTGTTGAACATCGACTACAGCCGAATTTAGCACTTTCTTTCGGAATCTCATGCGCCTCATATTTTTTCTAAGGCCATATGTGTGTGAACAGAGCGCTTGTGGGACTGTTTACAGCAGCTGCATAATTGTTAAATCGCTGGGGTTGCCTGCCTGAATACCCAATAGGAAGTACAAAAGAATATGTGAACAATAAGCAACGAATGCATACTAGGAAGCAATAAAGAACGTGTGAACAATAAGCAACCAGAGCATACTAGGACGTACCAAAGAATGTGTGAACAAGCAACGAGTGCATACTAGGAAGTACCAAAGAATGAGTGAACAACAAGCAACGAGTGCATACTAGGAAGTACCAAAGAATGTGTAAACAAGCAACGAGTGTATACTAGGAAGTACCAAGGAATGTGTGAACAATAAGCAACGAGTGCATACTAGGAAGTACCAAAGAATGTGTAAACAAGCAACGAGTGCATACTAGGAAGTAGCAATGAATGTGTGAACAATAAGCAATGAGTGCATACTAGGAAGTACCAAAGAAGAACAATAAGCAACCAGAGCATACTAGGACGTACCAAAGAATGTGTGAACAAGCAACGAGTGCATACTAGGAAGTACCAAAGAATGAGTGAACAACAAGCAACGAGTGCATAATAGGAAGTACAAAAGAATATGTGAGCAATAAGCAACCAGAGCATACTAGGACGTACCAAAGAATGTGTGAACAAGCAACGAGTGCATACTAGGAAGTACCAAAGAATGAGTGAACAACAAGCAACGAGTGCATACTAGGAAGTACCAAAGAATGTGTGAACAATAAGCAATGAGTGCATACTAGGAAGTACTAAAGAATTTGTGAACAACAAGCAACGAGTGCATATTAGGAAGTACCAAAGAATGTGTGAACGACAAGCAACGAGTGCATACTAGGAAGTACCAAAGAATGTGTGAACAATAAGCAACGCGTGTATACTAGGAAAGCACCCAAGGAATGTGTGAACAATAAGCAACGAGTGCATACTAGGAAGTACCAAAGAATGTGTAAACAAGCAACGAGTGTATACTAGGAAGTACCAAGGAATGTGTGAACAATAAGCAACGAGTGCATACTAGGAAGTACCAAAGAATGTGTAAACAAGCAACGAGTGCATACTAGGAAGTAGCAATGAATGTGTGAACAATAAGCAATGAGTGCATACTAGGAAGTACCAAAGAAGAACAATAAGCAATGAGTGTATACTAGGAAGTATCAAAGAATGTGTGAACAAAAAGCAACGAGTGCATACTAGGAAATACTAATGAATGTGTGAACATTAAGCAACGAGTGCATATTAGGAAGTACCAAAGAATGTGTGAACGACAAGCAACGAGTGCATACTAGGAAGTACCAAAGAATGTGTGAACAATAAGCAATGAGTGCATACTAGGAAGTACTAAAAGAATTTGTGAAAAACAAGCAACGAGTGCATATTAGGAAGTACCAAAGAATGTGTGAACGACAAGCAACGAGTGCATACTAGGAAGTACCAAAGAATGTGTGAACAATAAGCAACGCGTGTATACTAGGAAGTACCAAGGAATGTGTGAACAATAAGCAACGAGTGCATACTAGGAAGTACCAAAGAATGTGTAAACAAGCAACGAGTGTATACTAGGAAGTACCAAGGAATGTGTGAACAATAAGCAACGAGTGCATACTAGGAAGTACCAAAGAATGTGTAAACAAGCAACGAGTGCATACTAGGAAGTAGCAAGCAATGAATGTGTGAACAATAAGCAATGAGTGCATACTAGGAAGTACCAAAGAAGAACAATAAGCAATGAGTGTATACTAGGAAGTATCAAAGAATGTGTGAACAAAAAAGCAACGAGTGCATACTAGGAAATACTAATGAATGTGTGAACATTAAGCAACGAGTGCATACTAGGAAGTACCAAAGAATGTGTGAACAATAAGCAATGAGTGCATACTAGGAAGTACCAAAGAATGTGTGAACAAGCAACGAGTGCATACTAGGAAGTACCAAAGAATGAGTGAACAACAAGCAACGAGTGCATACTAGGAAGTACCAAAGAATGAGTGAACAACAAGCAACGAGTGCATACTAGGAAGTACCAAAGAATGTGTGAACAATAAGCAATGAGTGCATACTAGGAAGTACCAAAGAATTTGTGAACAACAAGCAACGAGTGCATATTAGGAAGTACCAAAGAATGTGTGAACGACAAAGCAACGAGTGCATACTAGGAAGTACCAAAGAATGTGTGGAACAATAAGCAACGAGTGCATGCTAGGGAGTACCAAAGAATGAGTGAACAACAAGCAACGAGTGCATACTAGGAAGTACCAAAGAATGTGTGAACAATAAGCAATGAGTGCATACTAGGAAGTACCAAAGAATTTGTGAACAACAAGCAACGAGTGCATATTAGGAAGTACCAAAGAATGTGTGAACGACAAGCAACGAGTGCATACTAGGAAGTACCAAAGAATGTGTGAACAATAAGCAACGAGTGCATACTAGGAAGTACCAAGGAATGTGTGAACAATAAGCAACGAGTGCATACTAGGAAGTACCAAAGAATTTGTGAACAACAAGCAACGAGTGCATATTAGGAAGTACCAAAGAATGTGTGAACAACAAGCAACGAGTGCATATTAGGAAGTACCAAAGAATGTGTGAACGACAAGCAACGAGTGCATACTAGGAAGTACCAAAGAATGTGTGAACAATAAGCAACGAGTGCATACTAGGAAGTACCAAAGAATGTGTGGAACAATAAGCAACGAGTGCATGCTAGGGAGTACCAAGGAATGTGTGAACAATAAGCAACGAGTGCATACTAAGAAATACTAATGAATGTGTGAACATTAAGCAACGAGTGCATACTAGGAAGTACCAAAGAATGTGTGAACAACAAGCAATGAGTGCATACTAGGAAGTACCAAAGAATGTGTGAACAAGCAACGAGTGCATACTAGGAAGTACCAAAGAATTTGTGAACAACAAGCAACGAGTGCATATTAGGAAGTACCAAAGAATGTGTGAACGACAAGCAAACGAGTGCATACTAGGAAGTACCAAAGAATGTGTGAACAATAAGCAACGCGTGTATACTAGGAAGTACCAAGGAATGTGTGAACAATAAGCAACGAGTGCATACTAGGAAGTACCAAAGAATGTGTAAACAAGCAACGAGTGCATACTAGGAAGTAGCAATGAATGTGTGAACAATAAGCATTGAGTGCATACTAGGAAGTACCAAAGAAGAACAATGAGCAATGAGTGTATACTAGGAAGTATCAAAGAATGTGTGAACAAAAAGCAACGAGTGCATACTAGGAAATACTAATGAATATGTGAACATTAAGCAACGAGTGCATACTAGGAAGTACCAAAGAATTTGTGAACAATAAGAAACGAGTGCATACTAGGAAGTACCAAAGAATGTGTGAACAACAAGCAGCGAGTGCATGCTAGGGAGTACCAAAGAATGTGTGAACAATAAGCAACTAGTGAATACTAGGAAATACCAAGGAATGTGTGAACAACAAGCAACAAGTGCATACTAGGATATACCAAAGAATGTGTGTTCAACAAGCAACGAGTGCATACTAGGAAGTATCATACAATGTGTGAACAATAAGCAACGAGTGCATACTAGGAAGTACTAAAAAATGTGTGTTCAACAAGCAACGAGTGCATACTAGGAAGTACCAAAGAATGTGTGAACAACAAGCAATGAGTGCACACTAGGAAATACCAAAGAATGTGTGAACAACAAGCAACGAGTGCATACTAGGAAGTATCATACAATGTGTGTTCAACAAGCAACGAATGCATACTAGGAAGTATCATACAATGTGTGTTCAACAAGCAACGAGTGCATACTAGGAAGTACTAAAAAATGTGTGTTCAACAAGCAACGAGTGCATACTAGGAAGTACCAAAGAATGTGTGAACAACAAGCAACGAGTGCATACTAGGAAGTACCAAAGAATGTGTGAACAATAAGCAATGAGTGCACACTAGGAAATACCAAAGAATGTGTGAACAATAAGCAATGAGTGCACACTAGGAAATACCAAAGAATGTGTGAACAACAAGCAACAAGTGCATACAAGGAAATACCAAAGAATGTGTGAACAACACGCAACGAGTGCATACTAGGAAGTATCATACAATGTGTGTTCAACAAGCAACGAGTGCATCCTAGGAAGTACCAAAAAATGTGTGAACAATAAGCGACGAGTGCATACTAGGAAGTACCAAAAAATGCATATCCCCAGTGATAGGCTACTGATGGCACTTCTAAAACCAGACCACAAGCCAGTTACTTCATCAAATAAACTGAATTATGTATGGACTACAAGTAAGGAGTACATTTTCCCAGTGATAGGCTACTGATGGCGCTTCTAGAATCACACCACAGCCCAGCTACATACTAAAATAAACAATTCATTCCAGCCCCAGAGAGCACGTGTGGTGCAGAGGGAGCCGATGCACCGGCCAGCAACAGTCAACAGCGTACAAGTGTACGGAGGGGTTCCATTTACATTTTGGATTCATTTAGATTCTTGATTCACTTATATATTGGATTCATTTATATTTTTGACTCATTTATATTCTGGATTCATTTATATTTTGTTTCTAACTTTATGTACAAGTTGTAGATGGATGGGCCTACACAGAGGATTCATTGCTGACCATACAGCAGGAGGCAATCTCCTTCACAAACTCGTCTAATAGGATGGTCGCCTGCAGTGTTTGAAGGTTACAATTGCATAAGCATGGGCTAATTCTGCTGAGATACAAGCATCCGGCCAATATTACAAGATAGGTGTTTAGTAGAGGGTTACAAACACTCTAAAGCCTGCGCGGGATTGAAAGGAAGTCTGTGGTAAAGTACCAGCACGCCCACACACTTCCTCAACAGCACGAGAGAAAGAGACCACCTACCTGCACTTCATTGGCGTACTCCCATAACTCCGGATCGTCTTCCTCGCTGTGTGTACAGTGGTGCTTAGTGGTTATAACTATGTGGTAGACTCAGTAAAATACGCACAAAGTGCGACCATGTCATGAAATGCTTTCCCAAGTGCGATTCAGCTGTTTTGGACATATCAAAGGAGGCCATCTCCCTTTAATGCGCATATGTGTGCATAGGTATAAGCAGGCCCATGAAACGACTGAACTACACGCACGGAATGTCATGCAGCAGATGGTAAGATCCTCACGTCATCGATGACAGCGTCAATACACAGTATCATACACAAGTCTCGTTTAAAATAATGCGTATCTACGGATTAATATA
This sequence comes from Sphaeroforma sirkka, assembly GCA_001586965.3. Taxonomy (NCBI): domain Eukaryota; class Ichthyosporea; order Ichthyophonida; genus Sphaeroforma; species Sphaeroforma sirkka. The sequence continues at coordinate 57,249 of LUCW03000482.1, forward strand.
AACCAGCGCACTGTGCACGAGGGTCTCTATTCAGGCAGATAGAAAGGACATCAAATGAGTGCATCTCCACACTATCTTCCATCGTTCTACAGAGTAGACACACAGACACTACGTCAGCAAACACTTCAGAAACCTACCGTAGCATGCCCTTCTCACTTAGAGCCAGTTTTGCTCTGGTGACCAGCACTTGAAAATTATCTATGGCCCCAGCACGACGGGAAAGCTCGGCAACCACCTGTCAAGTGCAGAGTCGAATGGTTCAGGTTCAAGGCTCTCTCGCTAAACACTGTGTAAGGCGATACTCATTCAATCGAACGAAAACGCACGGGGTGATGCAGTGGGCAAGAAACATATGCGCGTACAGGTTCAGGGTGTGGATCACTGACTCCGTGTCTGAACGGGTGCACAACTAAAACACGTCAAATTACTGGTATGGCTGGATGGTCCTAGTAGCCACTGCGTTCGCACACGCATACTACTACAGATACACACAGCCACACTGACGACCCACTTACAATCTCTATACTACTACAGATATACACAGCCACACTGACGACCCACTTACAATCTCCAAACTATTACAGATATACACAGCCACACTGACGACCCACTTACAATCTCTAGCGAGCAATATAGTGTGAGCACCGACGGCGGCACCTCGCACTTGGGACTCAGCAGGAACATTCGTAACTGCTCGTTGGGGAAAGTGGCCAAATGACTGAGCAATGCAGAGACCCTAAGCATCTCGCCGTACGGCTCATCTAGCATGCGCTGCATTTTCTGCAATAACATACGCAGGAAATCGCCCTCGTAGAACTCCACCACGTCCTGGGAAGGGGTGAGATTCGAGAGTTGACGAGTCGTGTCGATCGATTTGGACTGTGAGACGGCGGGTCTTAGTTATTGCGGCAAATGCTACATGGGTGCGAAAGAGACCTAACAACCCTGCACAAGCTCCGAATAATTGCGAGATGTCGCGCATATATATATTTATATATATATACGTGTACACATACACACGCAAACACACACACGCAAACACACACACACACACACACACAAACACACACACAAACACACACACACACACACACATATACATATATATATATAGTATCTGACGAATGCAACGAAAACTCATTAAAACGACACTTTTGACATATTTGCATCTAGGTATTGAACCTGTGCAGAACGTCTTGAGATTGTCAGAGCGAGTGAAATTCTTGCATCATAATATATCAAATGTTCTTTAATACATTTCATACCTGACCCAATCCACCGGCAGAACCGCTCCACTTGGCTTTCGCTGCAGCACAGTCAGCTGCCTGTTGGAAATTAAACAAATGTGTAATTAATTTAGGAATAGATGCAGACAAGCAATATTTAAAAATAGAAAGCGATACCACGACCGATATATATATATATATATATATATATATATATACCCCGTTGAGGAACAGAAAAGAGAATTTAGAACGCCGGACGGATTCAATGATTAATCGCATTCCAAATAATGTATCATCAATATAGACCTACACAACCTCATTGATTTGAAAATACGTGTTTCAGTGTCTCGAGGTAGTAGTTGTAGTGGTCACTGGTAATTCACTACATATAGCAAATGCGTGCCAGATAGAATAGCGTTTGCAGCTGCAACATACGTGTTCTGTGCCTCGAGGTAGTAGTTGTAGTGGTCACTGGTAATTCACTACATATAGCAAATGCGTGCCAGATAGAATAGTGTTTGCAGCTGCAACATACGTGTTTCTGTGCCTCGAGGTAGTAGTTGTAGTGGTCACTTGTAATTCATTACATATAGCAAATGCGTGCCAGATAGAATAGCGTTTGTAGCTGCAGTATACGTGTTTCTGAGTCTCGAGGTAGTAGTTGCAGTGGTCACTGGTAATTCATTACATATAGCAAATGCGTGCCAGTTGGGATAACGTTTGCAGCTACTACATACGTGTTTCTGTGCCTCAAGGTAGTAGTTGTGGTAATCATCTTCCTCGTCCTCGCTCTTGAGTGGTCTGAGTTCGCTGGGCACGAGTTGGGTCCACCTACGGACATCCATAAAAACATTACACTTGCTATCGGTCAGCCGAGGTGACAAAGCCAATGCCTATCTGGGGAATATGCTCAGTACAGGAGCCAGCATTCCACGGGCATGTACAATAGCAGACACAATCTCAACTCAACCATACCGAATTAATATTCTAAACTTAGCCATACCGAAGATTTGTGGCGCTGTGCACTGGCGACAGACACGCACGCATGTGGTCACTGGCTGGGGATGACTAGATAACGCTGACCTAACTATTCTAAGGGACCTACAGTTCTATTATATCCCAGGCTGCGATGAAAACACACACATGGTCATTGGTTGAGGATGACTTGATAACGCTGACCTAACTATTCTAACGCACCTACAGTTCTACTTTATTCCAGGCTGCGATGATCACACACACATGGTCACTGGTTGGGAAACCCCGACTGCAACCGTCACCGCCCATATCACGCCACTCCATTGAGGAACACACGTACACCTTAATTTGACACACATACAAATACCCTCTGACCAACTATTCTAAGACACATACAGTTCTACTTTATCCCAGGCCGCGATGATGCCTGGGCTATTGGCTTGCGCAAAGGTGCCGTCTGGGAAATTGCGCAGCACCAGGTTGCCGTAGGTGTGAGGGGTGAACCTCTGCAGCAAGACTTCGAAGATTTGGAGCGTAGCACTGGTTAACTGTGGTATGGGAGTAGGGTGAGGAAGGTGATTCAATAGCAGTAGTAATTCATTAGTAATAGTAGTTCAATAGCAGTGATAACTCATTAGTAATAGTAGTTCAATAGCAGTAGTAGTTCATTAGTAGTGGTAATTTATTAGTATTAGTAAGTATTTCGATCCACTGCCGAACTAGACACACGAGCATATCGCGCAGGCTTGACTAAAACTACACTATGTACTCTCCTGGTGCAAATAACGATCTGGATAGCACACGTCTTGCCTTTTCAAAGACTACCTGGGAGTCAGTTGTAATTACAATTGCACAATTGACACTCTGTACTCTGTATGCATGGTACATACAATACTTCCTTACTCACACCGGATTCAGGGGGAAGTATGGTAAATGTCATACAAAATACAACCAAACAAAAGCATATATATATATATATATACATACAACATACATAGATACATACATAGATACATACATAGATACATACACACACACACACACACACACACACACACACATATATATATATATATATATATATATATATAATGTCTGGAGAGGACTAGTGATATATAAAGGTGCATATACACAACATAATATGATACAAACTTTATACAATCTTCATTTACCTTTGGCGATAAACCCTCGCATCGATTTAGCAAAACTTTCCTGAGCGGGATTGCTTCGTCGTCGTCCTCGGAATTTCTCTTTACTTCGGGTGTTACCATACTATTTCCCTATATGCAGCGCGAGGAACGAGCAAGTGAGTGTTTGTCCGGTTGATTAGTGAGCGTATGTACGATTGATCTCGTAACGACTTTAGCCTTGATCATGAGCCAGAATAAATAACCAAACACTCGGCGGGTCTTTCGATACTAAAAGGCTTTTGTTACACTTCTGAGTAGACCGAAACCCAGCAGAAAGTTTAAGCGTTGCTTTGTGGCAGAGAATCAGTTCAGACGGTACCGACTAAGGCACTCAACGTACCAAGAGAAACTTGGACGCGGCCTCTACAGCCTTTTGTGATTTGATCAGAGATAGCCAGTATATTAAGTACCTGCTGTCCGCGTTAGCCTTGACTTCATTCCTGTGTAGAATCAAGCGATAAGAGACTCGTTCATAACAACTTTGGAGCAGATCTGTGGTGATTTTTACCTTTGAGTGAGATGTTTGTCCTACATAGCAGCGGTGGCCATACAATAACAGCCCTTTCTACATGCTAAAAGTAAATCGGAGTGGATACGTTTCTCGAGATAAAAGATTAGCGTATCTCTCACTAGTTTTGAAAACTGGTAACGCATCCGCGATCAAGTAAGGACAAAGATACCACGTTAGAACGGAAACCATATATATATATATATATATATATATATAGATTACATGTTTATATATATCAATTTTCGTTTAAGAATAAATACATACACACATATCCTTACGTATCCATACCACACACACACACACACACACACATATATATATATATATAGGTGACATAATTATATGTGTATGTATTTCAAAATGAGACATGACAAAACATCGAACTCTGATTGATAATATACATCTTCCAGAAACGTACGTTTCCCTTAGCTTCTTCTCCAGGCAAGGAACGAAGAAATTTGAGTGTAGAAACTCAGATAGGTGGTCATCGAGACCAACACTTTTGCAGAATACTCTGTCTACGTATGTCGCCCACGCTTTGAATCCGTCTAAACTCCTGATTAAACGCTTACGATCCGGCTCGGATGCCCCCCTTTCCGCAGGGAGTGCATTGAACGCCGAAGATAGGTGGTCCATCTGTCCATTGGGCATTGAGATAAAGTGTTGGAAACATTGTCAAAACAAGAAAACGGCATTCGTGCGTGTATACCAATACGTATCACATTGCTCGCACGTTCCAAGGATACTCTAACTCCTAAAACTAACGCCCCCTTGAGTATTTAACCTTAAATGCTTACAGCGGTAGACTGACACGTACGGGATGCGCTCTGGGGGTCTGCTTCACTGTCCATAAACCATTTGGAACACATGTCAATGCAATACGTTATCGTTCATTGACCTCACATCGGTTTGCCACGAAGCTCAGACTAGTAGGTCTCGCATATCACTAGACACTACCGTTCTAAGGCATTTGTATCTGTCGATAGCCACGGCAATCATCCTCACGAATGGCACATGTAGACAGCCTACATACAACATCGGTTGCATGTCTTACCAGGAGTATTGTCAGCCGCTTACTACTGGTGATATACTTTGAAATCTCGGGCGAATCACAGGCCACCAGAGCGAGAATGGACTCGCAAGCTCTGTTGACCACCTACGCATGCATTAGAATGTTTCAAAGTCAATCCGAAGGCATACATGTGTTTTATTGGCAAGCCAAGTATTGTCTAGATGTGAGTAATGTAAAGGCATGTTCCTCGTGAATAGAAACTAGGTCGGCAGTCCCTTTGGGTGGTGGTATCCTTATGCGAGCATATTGGGCGGGTACATATATAGGTACCGTGGACTATAACTGTGTACATGTTGGTCAACAATCGGTGCACTACAATAATAAATGTAATCTGACCGCGAACATTGACAGTCTTCTCATATGATAAACACACGTAATAGTGTAAAACAAAAAGCTTATTCTTTTCCTGTCAATCTGGAACTCACTATTCCCCAAGCAACATCCGATTGACAAGAACAGTCTGAGGTGCACCAAAACACATAGGCGCAGCTCATTCGATGCCGTGCAAAAGATGCGGAGAACTTACCTGTGTGTCCTCGCTACTTAGCAGATCTGTCAGTGCATCGAGGATGAAAAACTCTGATTCGCCATCTCCATACCCTAAACTCTCCACCTGCAATGCGCATGTGTACGGTGTTGTTTTATGAGCGATGCAGGACAGTCGCGCAAATAATGCAACATGAACATGAAGTAGAACCCACGACACCACGTTAACCTCCATTCTTACATGGCTTTTATTCTCCTCCGTGATCCGATCAATAAAGTACGGCACACAGGTAGAGTTGTCTCGCAACAGGTGCGCGAGGACTGACAGGATGTTCGCCACATCTTCCTCATACAGGCTCATCTTTGGCTTGTGACAAGACTTGATCAGATCCATCAGCGGACCGGGCACCTTCGCATGGGGCAGCACCACGTTGGTGTTCATCAGATTGCTTTGCCGCACCCCCGGAGATTCGTCGGCCGGGTTACCGTGGGCACTCATTCGACGTGCGCGTATGTCGGCGTGTCTGTGGTGTGGTGTGGTGGTGTGAGAGATGGATTGCATGAGCATGTGGTCGCCGTAGATTGATAGAGTCTGCAGTAGTCATACGAATTGGCCTAAAACCATTGAGAGGTCCGTGCCGGGGGTTAACGCAATCATTTAAATTATTATAAGGATAATAGACCCAGTGTGAATAGTAAAACAATAATCCATCACCACTTACATGCCAAACGCATTGTCCTTAAGAAACGTGGTCAGAAACTGCAGGACCTCTTCCTTCATGCCCACAGGCGTATCTCCCTGGCCCAACACACAGAGTGTGGAGAATACATGGTTCAGCATATACTCCAAGCAAGGGGTCGCATCCCCTCTATGCGCACTCACACCGCCACCCAGCCCTTTACTACCACCAATAGGCCCAGACGGGGGCAGCCTTGAGTTGATCACTTCAGCTGTGTTCGCAGCTACACCCACCCGCATGGATGCTTGGGCGCTGGATGTTCTGTGTGTCTTGTCCGTGGACTCTGTTGATTCGTCGTAGCCTTCGTCGTCGTACTGGTCATCGTCGCTGTCGAACATGCCTGATTGGTGCCGTTCATGTCGCAGCTTCTCGATCAAGATGACGAGCTGATCGGGAATCTGAGGATAGCAGTATATGCGTACGTTGCAATGGGTAACGGGATATTTATGGGAATTTGAGGGTAGCAGTATATGCGTACGTTACAATGGGTAACGGAATAGTTACGGGAATCTGAGGGTTGCAGTATATGCTTACGTTGCAATGGGTAACGGAATAGTTACGTGAATCTGAGGATAGCAGTATATGCGTACAATGGATAACGGAATAGTGACAGGAATCTGAGGGTTGCAGTATATGCTTACGTTGCAATGGGTAACGGAATAGTTACGTGAATCTGAGGATAGCAGTATATGCGTACAATGGATAACGGAATAGTGACAGGAATCGGAGGGTAGCAGTATATGCGTACGTTGCAATGTGTAACGGAATAGTTACGGAAATCTGAGGGTAGCAATAAATGCGCACGTTGCAATGGTTAACGGAATAGTGACAGGAATCTGAGGGTAGCAGTATATGCGTACGTTGCCATGGGTAACGGAATAGTTACGGGAATCTGAGGGTAGCAGTATATGCATACGTTGCAAAGGGTAACGGAATAGTTACGGGAATCGAGAGTAGCAGTATATGTGTACGTTGCAAAGGGTAACGGAATAATTACGGGAATCTGAGGGTAGCAGTATATGCGTACATTGGAATGACCAACGGAATAGTGACAGGAATATGAGGGTAGCAGTATATACGCACGTTGCGATAGTTAACGGAATCGTAATTTGGTAGCTCAATCTCACATAACAAGCTGCCATTCCGTTGATTGTCGGCGAGCGTGCTCCATGTGAAGCATATGTGTAATGTATCGCGATAAATAGTAGCAATCAGCCAGCGAGACATCGACCACGGTTTCAGAGCGAACATTGGAATCCAAATTTTGGGGCGATTGTAGTATTAAGGCTGTAATATAATCCATATATACGAACAATCATAAATAATGACGTTCATAGATAGATAAATAAATATATGTACGGACAAACACACAACCATACAAAACCAGACCCAGATCATATATATATATATATATATATATATATATATATATAAATACATACGTAAAGACGTACATACATACCCACACAAACATATATACCACACACGTATATGTATATACATATATATATATATATATATATATATATATATATATATATATATATATATATATATATATATGCATATATGAATACACACACACACACACAAACACGCACACACACACACAATATGTAACATAATATATATATATATATATATATATATATATATATATATATATATATATACATATATATACATAAATGCACACACACACACACATGTAATATACATAATATGCATACATATACATACATACATACATACATACACACGCACACACACGCACACACACACATACGTACATACGTATATATATATATATGCATAAAACACACCTACGGCTAGCCAAATACATATCCTTATACATATGTTCTTGGCAATACATAGCTTTTTAGAAACCCTCTAATGAGTATCTTCATGTGAGTCACAAGCATTTTTGGTCGGTGTACACAACCCTACTTATAAAAACGAATTCCGTATTTTCAAGGTGGAAATTAACACCGCATATGTAATAAGCATACAGTAGCAGTCAAATGATACATGTCTTCGATAAATGTGCGCATATCCCACGCTAAAGGCTTCATTATAAAGTATTTGAGAAACGGTATGGTGAATTTGAATACATACCATAGTATTCTGCACCGCAATCTTGTCCATTTTAGTTTCACCATAGTAATCTTTTATCGCACACCACGCTTGGTAGAACTCATCATAGTCATTCTCGATTGGAGGAGCGAGCACAGTTGCTGCCGACTGGAAGAAACTTTTAAGGTTCTGCATGCTTGCGATTTCGGTCGACTGTACTTACAATAAACTGTGATTCAGACTCACTAGTTGTTTCTGCTCTCTAAATCTAGGAGCAGCTAATAAAAATTCATTTGCTCGACACCCCACAAATATCCATGTGGCACTGAGCCTCCCGTACGTACATACACAAATCAATCAACGATGTATCATAAGTGGTGCACTGCATAGCAATAGCAATACATACTAATACAGTCAAATAAGAGATGCATATACTCATACATATTTATATAATTTATTTATTTATAAAATGCTTTAGTTTGTGTGAGGTGTCATATATACATTCCGGCTGACACCAGTCATCAGCACTTTCGTATCTATTTTTTCAAAAACAAATTCTCTGTCAAAAGGATCTCTGTGCAGTCACTTCTGTGACGAGCACGCGCCGGCGACGCTGCACTGCTGCAGTCTGTGCGCACACTAAGTAGGAATATTGCTTTATCTATGAGTTGATATATAAAACCTGTGCTATAACAAATGTGATTGCACTCACAGCAAGTGCGACTTGAAGAGATCACGTGTATGATGGCACAGCATTGCCTTTTCCTTAATATGAGAGACGTATCATATGTTTGTCATACATATGTATTGGGTCCGTTGTGGTATCGGAAAGTGCTCCATTAAGACGTAGTCGTCTATGGAGGTTTACAAAGAAAAATGTAATTCTAGAAAGAATCGGTTTAGATTGATGGTGGGAAGATATCCACCACTCCGAGAAGGTTTTTTAGGAATGCGACCCAATGCAATCGAGGACGATAGTACAACAACGTCAAACTACATTTTTATTGTCAATATTGCCGGTGATTTCGTTTCGCTTTTTTTGAGTATCCGTAGATGCCAGGAACTCAAACAGCTACTGTGATCAATTGATCGAATGAATAGCTTGAGGAGTACTATAAAAGTATCAGTTTGGCTATGTGCCTTTGTTGATAACCACACACCCGCTGATAATGGGCCATACATACACAAAAGGCGCATGCACCAAAATAATATATCAGCAGAAATTTCTCTAATGTAGTCGTTATATCCTGAACAATGCTAGTTCATGCAAATCATTCTCAATTAACTGGTCATTATCGTCTACTCAATTCTTATTGATGTATATTGGTCTGTCAGGTGTGATGCACTAAGTAACGTTCGCCGATAATTGACAAAAACCCTTTGGTTTGTTACAATTTTAACTGTCGAGTTCCTGATTATGTACGTGTGTGCTACTTTCTGGGCTCTCCATAATCAAGTGATGGATATGTGGCCACGCGAACAAAGTATGGACATATATATGCACATAAATGTTGAATATATTTACATACGTGTAAAAACATTCTCTATTCTCTTGACTTCTCTTGCGTTTACATTAAATAACATATTTTTAGAAATGGATGATAAGAGAAACCCGCCAAAATACATCTTCAAGAAATGATAGTATAATTGTCCACTATTGGAATTTACCTTCTGTATTTTAGCAGAAAGGGAAAGGCCAAAAATTGGAATGGCGGTCTCTTGAAGCAGGTGAAATTTCAAAATTTGGGTCGATCTGAAGTCACGGAGCCAATTTTTGCACGTTGACAAAGTATGGTGAGTTTTTTATTTGTATAAAATTTTTATCGACTTTTTCGGAGTGTGTGAGAGAGTCTCGCTGTCGGCAGAGTTGCAGCTCTTGCACGGGGACTGTTCGGTGAGCATAACAAAAAAGCCGGTGATACAGCGCACCTTCTACACACTTCCTGGTCATATGTACTAACCATATATTATTACACCAT